>CM067374.1:24186067-24392131 GCA_034401795.1 Chaetoderma sp. LZ-2023a
GCATGACACGTGTGTTGAATATGGATAAGGCAAGAGGATTAGTGGTGTGACGGAGGTAATGGCCAGTAAAACTTGACTCACAGTGCCGCTGAGCTACCGACATAATGTCATCCACCAGCACCCCGTTAAACAAGGCGGTGGATGCCACTTACGCCGCGGACACTGTGAGCCTTGGCTAAGTCAACTTGTTTACCAGTGGCTGATTTGTGGCAAAATTGAATACATTCCACAATCCACCTAAATATAGTGTCTTTTAACGCCTTGCCATGGGGGTTCAATATAAGACAACCATAACGAAGATGGGGTCCATCCGCCTTCCTGTGTACGTTGTTTGTACCTGTTTAATGCGCGGACTGGACACCATGATTTTGAATTAGGACCAAACCTAGTCAAAGCTGGTAAACCAATTGGTTGACCTGGATATTTCAGACTGGTTTTTAGCCATGAAATTTATCCTAGGTAGAAGCGTAAGGCATTCCCCTGTAACCACATAATGGTCTGCCTCGGCGGATAAAGCATGAATCTCGCTTCTCCGTCTTGCAGAGGCCGCAGCAATTAGAAATACAGTCTTAAGTGTCAACATTTTCATAGAAATGGCACTTACGTAGTGGTTCAAAGGGCATGTCTGCTAGCACTTGAAGTACTAGAGATAAACTCCAAAGACGGAATCGCTGGTGGATTTCGCGGTCTTAGATTACCCATGCCTTTTACTTAGTGTTCAATGAACAGACTTCGTCACTTCCCTTATCAGCCAAGCAACGGGATAACTGCCATGAAAGCTGACTTGTAGCCAGCAATAGAGTTAGGCTTGAGGCTATAGGCATCATACAGGTGACAGAGGAAATCGGCTACTACCTGAATAGATGCATCCATTGGATTAACATCTCTGTTTGAGCACCATTCTGCAAATCGATTGATTTTATAATTATATGCTCTGGAGGTTGACCCCCTTCTGGCTTTTGCCATAAACATGACTGATTGCTCAGAAAAACTCTCCTTAACTTTAGATTCCTTGACAACATCCACGCAGTCAATTGGAACATTGATGGGTTGTTGTGAAGGCACTTGCCCTGGAAAATAATATTGTCCATCAGAGGCAGAGGAACCAGATTGCAGACCAGAAGGTCCAGCAGATCCGCATACCATGATCGGCTTGGCCAATTTGGGGCAATCAGATGCGTATGCATACATTCTCTCCCAGCTGATAGCTAACGCATCTGTTGCGTAAGCGCTTGGATCTGGAATCGGAGAGCCGTACGTCTTCATCTTCACATTCTTGTTCATTGCGAACAAATCTATGCTGGGTTTCCCCCCGTGGTCGAACAGACGATCCGCCACACATTGATTTAGTTGCCATTCCGTAGGCAAAACATTCATCATTCAGCTCAATGAGTCTGCTAACAGATTTAGCCTTCCCGGAATGTGAACTGCCTTCAAGGTGATCATATGATTTAAACACCAGCAAAGCAGTTTCCAAGTCATCATACAGAGACTAGGCGACTTCGTTCCGCCCTGGCGGTTTATGTAATTCACTACTGTTGTCTGATTGAACTAGAACAATCTTGCCTTGAACATTCTTTAAGAAATGTTCCAGGCCCAGAACTACTGCTCGTAATTCCAGTAGATTTATATGTTCCTGTGACTGATCCAGACTCCAAAGCCCTGATACTGTGGCTTCCTCCAGGCAAGCCCCCCCCCCCCCACACCCCATCACTCCATTGATGCTTCTGTGTATATCGTTATTTGAGGGCGGGGTGGGGTGAGCATCAACCCGCCAGGAGATTCTCTCTCTTCATCCACCATTGAAGGTGGTGAATAAGAGGTTCCAACACTGACACCTCTGAGTCCAGGAACCCTGTCCTCTGGGTCCACTGTGTCATGAGAAATAACTGGATAGGCCGCCTGCGCAAGGCTGCCTGTGAAATGACTGGTTCCAGAGAAACCATCAACCCCAGCATTCTCAAGTAAACCCGTGCCAGTACATGATGACTGTTGTACTGACTGTATTACTGAGATGAGTATTTCTACTCTCTCTCTCTCTTGAGTAGGGTAAACATACCCTATCTTTAGATCGAAGAACATTCCCAGGTAAACAAACTTCTGGGATGGAGTCAGCTCTGATTTCTGAAAGTTTATTATCCAGCCTAAGTCTGCGAGAGCTTTCAAAACTATCCCCAGATTTGCTGCAAAACTTTCCCGATTGTGTGCTTTTAACAGCCAATCATCTATGTACGTGTGGACTGCTATGCTTCTCCTGCGGAGGCATGCTGTTATTGCAAGAACCACCCTGGTGAAGACCCGAGGAGCCGTGGAAATTCTGAATGGTAAAACTTTGATTTCCCACTGTCGGCCCCGGAATGCGAATCTCAGGTACGGACGAAAACTCTTCGCAATTGGAATGTGGAAATAAGCATCCTTCAGATCTATGGACGCCGTCCACATTCCCATCTCCAACCCTGCCAACACCGTTTTGACTGTTTCCATTTTGAAACTCAGTGTGTCTATGAACTTGTTCAATGGCTTGAGGTTGAGAATTGGTCTCCACCCTCCAGTGCTCTTTGTCACTAGAAACACGGTTGAATAGAAGCCTGGGCAATTTTTTGCCAGTTGAATTGCTCCTTTTTGTATGAGGGAATTTATCTCTTCCTCTATACACAATCGTTGATCTGGATCTCTTGGAATTTGAGTTCAGACCGGAACCAGAAACAGGTGCGATGGTGGGCCTATCACCCAGTCAGGCTGGTACCCGGTTGAAAGCCATCGCAAAACTAAGCAGTCCTGGGTCAACCGCTCCCACTCTTGCTTGTGCAAGGTCAAACGACCTCTCACACGGGTCCACCTAGGGAGAGAGGTAGACATAAACAGTGCAAGAGTGGGACTGTCTCTGGTTCTAGTGGAAATCGACCCATCAGGCACCATTACCACGACCAGATCCTCGCGCGCCACGGTTTGCGCCAACCACGCCACAGATTGTGCTGCCCGCGCCATGGCTTGTGCCGCCCGCACCACGGCCCGCTCCTCGCGCACCTTGGTGCATGAGTGGCTGTCTGGCTGTCTGCGCTTGAGGAGCCTGCGCCCCTCCCCACACCACCCACACCCCCAATTACAGGCCGGTGCTGGCGTGGCCGTGGCCTACGCTGCACCGGTGGCTGGCCTCTGACTTGACCAGCGTCACCTCAGGCCTGTGGTTAATTCGCAAGCCGCCCATTAGACTTAATGAACGTCTCTGCCACCATGAACATATCAACTATATGTTCTGCTTACGGCAGAGATGGCCTGGTGGTAACTGCCGGCTTTCCAGCCAACCATAGGCGCTGGTCCCGCTGGCTTGCCGACTGTTCTACACAGAGCTCTGGCCTAACGCTTACCAGCCATTGGCACGCGTCAGACCAGTCCTCCTCTGTGGCTACCTGTGAGTGTTCGACAAGGCGCGGGCCTTCGTCATCCTCTATTGCACTTACAGGTGTAAATGTGGCTGGAGCCGTGGATACTGCCATGGAAAACATGTGGACCTGAGAGTGCAGGCATGTCTTGCGCCACGGCTGAAAAGTCATGAGCGGGCACCATGGAAACGTGCGGGGTGTAATCCACCACATCATGGCTCGGACCAGCCGCCATCATATCCTCGGTAAGCCGAAGTATACGGAAATGGCGGTCATCCGCTACAACCTGGGCCACCCTTTGAGCCGTGAAAGCTAGCCCTGCGGGAGTAGTTCCATGGAAAAAACTGGTGGTGCCCCCGTTAGGGGTGCACGATCGTCCATTTCTATGTCCACGGCTTCAATGGGTGAACCCAGCAGAAAATCCTCTTCCTCCTGGTCATCATACACTGCCTCTGGGCTAGCAAAGAGCGCTAACCCGGGCTGGCCATGGAAGGTACCGTAAGAGGCAGCGGTACCCTTCGGGCGCAGACATTCTAGGCGCGAGCCTGTGTCCAGCGGCCCAGGTCCAAGATCAGCCGACGAGGCAAGCCGCCAGCCGCGATCATTTAGACCTCGGCTGGCCTTCCAAGATCTACTGAAGCCACCTAACCCGAGCTGGCCATGGAAGGTACCGTAAGTCGCAGCGGTACCTTTCGGGCGCAGACATTCTAGGCGCGAGCCTGTGTCCAGCGCCCAGGTCCAAGATCAGCCGACGAGGCAAGCCTCCAGCCGGGATCATTTAGACCTCGGCTGGCCTTCCAAGATCTACTGAAGCCACCACTGATTCTGAAAGATTTTCGAACCACGGACCATGACGGACACCAGAATCAGCGGTGGGGATTTTCTGCTTGGGGGCAGATGAAGAAGACAATAAATTACTCGGCCCAGGGAGCATGCTGCGAAGCAGCTCTGGTACCAAATCTTTTATTGTCTTTTTCATCTCCCCCATCATTTCCAACCTGAAAGGCTCCATTTCCGAAGTAACAGAGGCCTTTCTCTTACCCTTGCCACTTACACTCTTTTTCGCACACTTCTCCTCCTCCGATGCGTTATCCTTCGCCTGTAATGACAAGAATTCAGAGAATAAGTCGCCCTCCCACTGTTTACAGACATTACATTTTAATAATGGTCCGCAAGGTGAACATTTTACACAGAGGTGAGGAGCAAACTTTGACTTGATTGATCGGTTACAACCAACACAAGAAGGCTTCAGGAAAAAAAAAGGGACAAGATGACGACAATGAGTTAAAGCCTCTTTAATAATTTTAATAAATTAAATAACACATAAAGGAGAAAGAAATCACCTATAGGCCTACAAAGGACGGTAAAAAAGGTGAACAACTAGTCTCAAAGAGGATATTAAAAATAATAATACGGTTGATTATGACATCATAATTTCCAAAAAAGAAAGCAGACAAACAACATCCAGGTGTAAGACGAATTGTATGAATACAAGAGCACACTAAATAGTAATGTGAACACAGTAATAGCTCATACTATAATGATACAGATAAACAGTATGACTGAAAAAATATTGGCAGCAAATAATTACAAATATTTTCAAATATTTTAATGTGCCATAAAGCATAACTCGAATACCTGAGTCTTTAGCAAAGGCATACCACCACGTCCAGCTCTGCGAAGCTCCACCAGACATCTTAGCATTGATGTGATGGGAATAAAAACAGGAAAGCTTGTTTCAAGGTCATAAGTCTGAGGTCTGAAGAGCCGCATATGGCGGCATGAGACAGGTGCTGCCTATGGAACAACAGTTCTATGGGTAGTCTGTTTGGAAACTGCTTGAACTGCTTTGAAACTGTTTTGAAGCAGCAGCTATGGGTAGGGGAGGGTGGTGGGGCCCAGCCTGGGGTGGGGTCAGCCCCAGTGGCATAGATCAGCTGTAATCAGTGTGTGGTACCTCGCCCATGCATGCTATGGCTGGGAGCTGCTAGATACCCTGGGGCCGGTCTAGTCAGATTTCTTGCTTGGCTGCTTGTGGGCGACACTTACTTCACTACCCTCCAAAGAAGGGAGTGGTCCAGACTATCATTTTATAACTATTTTAAGGAGACACAGGTTTAACCGGCCAACATCAGCCTCTTCAAAGATTTTCAGGAATCCTCATTTGCAGGCTAAGAGAATAGATTTGAAAATATACCACTGAAATGCCTGGTTCGATAATTGAGCCAGCCATCTGTGGTAGAATTTTAAAACTAGCCTTCTCTTGGCCTGCAAATCGACATGCACTTTTTTTTAATATTTCATTGTTTTTTACAATCTTAGACTTTATTCTACGTATGACTTTGCAAGATGCACTTACGAACGATTAGTGATCCAATGTAGTTTTCGTTTGAGTTTTTATCATACGAAATCGATGTCACCATAAATGTGTAGTTCTCACCGGGCGTAATGTCTGTCTGAAAGTTGGTTTTGTATTGTTCTGAGTTATCAGCTGAATAATCCACTACCTTCGTTACCGTCTTGTCACCAGACGTGCCAGATGCTGTAGATAATAGGACTCGAAACTTGGCAACACGGCCCATATTGCTATCAAATTTCCACTGGACATCCACACTACTATCACCCGAGTTTGAGATAGATTTGACATCTTTTGGCGTGGTAGGAGCTAATAAAAACAAGAGGAGTGCATGCATTTATTACATGAGGATCCCTATACCCTCCACTACTCCCAGCCACACCTGTCAATATTAGCAATGACTATGAGTAGTACAATCTATATTCAGTATGGCATCTACATATGTAAAACACAAATCAGGCAACTTCTACATTCAACAAGATTGTAACGGCATGGATAGTGTGGATTGCCAAAGCAAACGTGGCATGGTTCGTAGTACACATATTCAGTAAGGCACCAACAAACAAGTGTAAGGAAGAAGAAAAAAAGCATCAAAGATTTTACCAAACTGCGGTTAGTCTGATCGTGAAACTTTTTTCCAAAATGAAACTAGTAATTATGCAGTTAGTACCCCTGCATAGTATATAACTCTGTCATAAAATTTTGTTGATATCTGGTGAGCCATTGTTGAAAATGACTGGTCCATAAAAAACTATACCCCAAAAACCAAAAAACATGAATAAATTTCAAGTTCTCAAAACCGTGGAAAAAGTACTAAATATTGCCCAAAATTATATCAGTAATGATGCAGATCATATCCCTGTATTGCATAGAACACTTCTGTAGCTTCATTGAAATCAGAATGACCATAGTTGAGTTACATGGTCCATAAACAACCTTAACCCAAAAAACCATGAACAAAATCCAAAACTGAAAAAGCTGGAGAAATTGGAAATGATGTGGATAACATAGTATATATTAATGTTATAAAACTTTTCTCCATATCCGGTGAGCCATTGTTGACAAAGAATGGTTCATAAAAAAACTTAAAGTCCAAAGTCCAAAACCGTGAAAAAAAAAGTTAAAATGACATAAAATGAAATATGCTGTCAGGCAGATTGCATCCCTGTATAATACAGAAAAATTAACCATTGTTGAAAAATAAGTGGATTTAAAAACCTTAACCTAAAGTACACTGGCAAAATACATAAAAAAGTTTAAGTCCAAAACCGTGGGGAAAAACCCGCAGTTAAAACGGCCCAAAATCTATTGCTTTGATGATACATTTTGAAAATAATTGGATTTAGTGGCCACATAAAATTTTATGGGCACATAATCTAATAAATATATGTAGCTAAACCTGTTTAAAATGAGACATTTAAAGCCAAAAGCCGTTATTTATGTCCGGTGGTTATGTCATAAAGAAGCGCATCATATCCTCCCCCCCCCATCCCTCCCCCCACCCCAAACACCCCCCCTCCCCCCCTCATGACATGAAGTTGTATTAACCTCTAAACCCTCGATAGACCAGAATTGACAAATTACTTACAATACAGGGAATATTCTGTTGAATATTGTGAAACTAATTTCAGCTGGGAGCTATGGCAGCTTTGAAACTTTAAAAATATTCACCAGCTTTCATGTATAGTTATTTTGAAAATGGATTACTGGCATTTCAAGGGTTTAAAGGCAAAAAGACATCTATGCTTATTGAGCTCCTCTTTAACCCTTTAATGGTCAAATTTGGTGAAGAGTCTAAAAATGGTCTTATTCAATGTCCTTTTGCAGGCCAAGAGACCATTTTTGAAAATTTACCACTGGAATGACTGGCTCTGTCATCGAGCCAGTCATTCCAGTGGTAAAATTTCAAAAATAGTTTTCTCCTAACCTGCAAAGGGACATTCCTCAAGATCCCTGCAAAGGCCATTTTTGGCCGGGTTGACCATTAAATGGTTAAATCTCGTTATGTACTTTTACATGTAACAATAGTGTAATTTACCCAGCATGCAATATTCATACGTCATATTCGATTCAAATATAGTTATTTTGACAATAATTTGACTGAAAGATGTTGCTGCCATAGACAGAATCCTGGATTTGATCCAAACTATGACCAGTGTCTGGCATTGTTTCAAGCTAAATTTCCTAAGAAATAGTGAAAACAAACAAACAAACAAACAAACAAACACAGACAGACAGACAGACAGACAGACAATTGTTTTGCATGTACATGAAAACTAAAAGAATTATTGAAATTTATATCATATGCGGATATTCGGGCCTGGTCTGGATCGAAACTGTGGGAGAAGAAAATCAATCTAGATCTGAACAAGAGGCCCAAGGGGCCTGTGTCGCTCACCTGGAGCACCATCAATTTTTGTCAAAATTGTTGGTGGGTGGTTTAGCAGTCTTTTAAATGAGTTGGTGGACATTTTTGGAAGTGCAAAATGGCCGCCAAACACATTACATTTTGATTGGCCCACGGCGCCCATGTCTTTTTGATGGATCAACTTCCCTTGCACAAATTTTAATGCCCCAAATTTTGGCATGATCCCAGCGGTTCTGAAGGAGTAATTTTCGTGAAAACCAGGTCATCCAAGATGGTCGTCGAACCATTTGGTAAATAAAGTCCTCTTGAACAAACTTGGCTTACCTCGTGGCCTAGATGAAGATTCTGCAAGTGGTTTCGGAGAAGATTTATAAAGACATTTCCTGAAATTGGCCGAAATCCAAAATGGCCACTGGGCAAATTGGCCGATCGGGTTCATTTGAACAAACTTGGATCCTTATGCCCTAAGGATGCTTCCTGCCAAATATAATTGAAATCGGCCTGGTAGTTCTCAAACAGACATTTTAAATTTGCTTAAGCATGAGCTTTTGACAAGCAAATTATGCAAGATGGCCGCCAAACCATTCATCCGACAGTTTCGAAAATTACAAATTTAAGATCAGAATACCCAAAAACACATATAAAAACAATTTCGGCCTCAAAATCCATCAAATAAAAAAATACAATATGGCCACCAAACATGCTATATTTTTATTGGCCCATGGCAGCCATGTTTTTTGACGGTTCAACTTCTCTTGAACAAACTTTAATGGCCCTTAGGCCCTAATCATATCTGCCAAATTTCGGCCCGATCCCTTCAGCGCTTCTGGAGAATAAGTCATTTTCACTACAACTAGGTCAACCAAGATGGCCACCAAACCATTTGACCAATCAAGTTCCCTTGCCATAAAACTTGAAAGGCGCTTGGTCCCTAAGCATATTTACAAAATTTCAGCTCCATCCCTTCAGTGGTTCTGGAGGTCGTTTTCCCGAAAACTAGGTCATCCAAGATGGCCACCAAGCAAATTGGCCAATCAGTTTGCCTTGAACAAACTTGGGTCTATGGCTGCCACAGATGATGTGTTATGAGGTTTGAATCAATTCCTCCAGCGGTTTCGGAGATTTTTTAAAGTGTCTAAAACTCAGCCATTTTGGCCGACGGCCATCTTGTATTTTGACCGATCCGCTTCGTATGAACAAACTTAGAACTCTATGCCCTATGAATGCTTCTTCCAAAATATAATTGAAATTGGCCCAGTGGTTCTTGAGAAGAAGTCTTTTAAAGAATTCCCCATTGCTTTACTATGGGTCCATTGCTTTACTATGGGAGCCTATGGCGGGAAAACAAACCAAGATGGCAGACAAACCTTTTATCCGATAGTCTCGAAAGTGGCATATTTGAACTCGCCACACTGATAAGCATATATAAACCAATTTTCGCCATCAAAATACATCAAATACAAAAAAAAGCCAAAATGACCAACAAACGCTAAATTTGGATTGGTTGATGGCGGCCATGTTTTTTAACGTACGAACCTCCCTTGAACAAAGTTGAATGGACCTTGGTCCCTAAGCATATTTACCAAATTTCAGACCTATCCCTTTAGTGGTTCGGGAGAAGTCATTTTCGCGAAAACTAGGTCATCCAAGATCAATAGATTTTGGTGGGAAAAGGATCCAAGATGGCTGCCAAGCCAGTTATCCAACAATTTTGAGTGGCAAATTTTAAATCAGCATACACAAAGCCTTTATAAAACCAATTTCGTCTTCAAAATCCATAAAAATGAACAAATTCCAAGATGGCCACCAAGACCCTGAATTCTGTTTCTTTAAAGTGCTAACTTTCATTGCGGAAGCTTAAATGGCCCCTAACTGTAATCATATCTTCCAAATTTCTGCCCCATCAGTTCAGCGGTTCATGAAAATTAGGTCATCCAAGATGGAGGTAGAAACATCTGGCCAATCAAGTTCCCTTGAACAAACTTAGTTCACCTGTTGCCCAAGATTATGTTTCATAATTTTCAAATAAATCCCCCAAGCCATTTTGGAAATTTTTAAAGAAATGTCTAAAAAGTGGCAAAAATCTAAGATGGCCGATGCCCAAATTGACTGATTCATTGTATTTGAACAAACTTGGATCTCTATGCCCTAAGCAAGTTTCTTATCAAAAAAAATTGTAAGTCGAAATCGGCCCAGCGGTTCTTGAGAAGTTGTCTAAAGAAAAGATTAATGGATGGACGGACGATGCCACAACATATGCTCACTGAAAGTTCAGGTGAGCTAACAATGCACCCTCAAAAACACATTACAGTGCACTCATAGTAAAATGCATACAAAGCCTATTTCTATGAATGCTAGTAATACATACCACAAATCTATTTTCCCGCACAAATTTATATTCAATATCTTGAAAATTAAACAAGGGCCATAGCACTGGCACTTCATGGTTTCCATTTCATTTTAAGAAAGATAAAGATTAAAGGTACATGTATCTGCAGAGTGGGTGGTTAAATGTCCTCCTATTGTTGATGCACATGGCAGATAAAGCACAACTCCATAAGCTCAGAGAAATGAGCTAAAGATTGGGGGGGGGGGGAAGAATGTGTATAAATATCTATGCATGAAACAAATGACTTACGGACTACTGATGTGTAAGTAGTTCCACCTCCAAGTTGTCCACTAGATAAAGTCCTCACTTCAATGACATATCTCTCTCCAGGTCTCATCTCATTCAAGGGGAATGAATACCTAGTCTTATTTGGTTTGCTTGAAATTGTCTCATTCCATTTTCTGCTGTCTGAATTTATACTGATTTGAAATTTCTCAACTCGACCTTTGGAACCTGCGAATGTCCACTCAACAACCAAACTGCCATTATCAACACCAGTCAGACGAACCTCTCCTGGTCTACTAGAAGCTGGGGAAAGAAGAGAAGAACAGTACAGAAAAAATTGCTTTTTACATAGCCTATTCTTATGGTCATCGTCTGAATCGGAGCTTTCTTATACTTTCATTGGTCAATTCAGGAACCGCTCTTTTAACACTTACACTTAACCACTGGTTAGCTGATGTTATAATGACTTATAGCTAGCTCCATAACAACCACTGGTTATGTGATGTCATAATGATGCATAGCTAGCTCTGTAACAACCACTGGTTTTGTGATGTCATAATGATGTATATCTCGCTCCATAACAACCAGTGGTTGTGACATCATAATGATGTATATCTAGCTCTGTAACAACCACTGTTTATGTGATGTCATAATGACATATATCTAGCTCTGTAACAACCACTGCTTATGTGACATTATAATGAAGTATATCTAGTGGCACAACAACCACTGGCTACACGATGTCATAATGATGCATAGCTAGCTCCATAATAACCACTGGTTATGTGCAGTTACAATGACATATAGCTAGCTCCATAATAACCACTGGTTATGTGCAGTCACAATGACATATAGCTAGCTCCATAATAACCACTGGTTATGTGCAGTCACAATTACATATAGCTAGCTCCATAATAACCACTGGTTATGTGCAGTCACAATGACATATAGCTAGCTCCATAATAACCACTGGTTATGTGCAGTCATAATGACATATAGCTAGCTCCATAATAACCACTGGTTATGTGCAGTCATAATGATATATAGCTAGCTCCATAATAACCACTGGTTATGTGCAGTCACAATGACATATAGCTAGCTCCATAATAACCACTGGTTATGTGCAGTCATAATGATATATAGCTAGCTCCATAATAACCACTGGTTATGTGCAGTCACAATGACATATAGCTAGCTCCATAATAACCACTGGTTATGTGCAGTCATAATGACATATAGCTAGCTCCATAATAACCACTGGTTATGTGCAGTCATAATGATATATAGCTAGCTCCATAATAACCACTGGTTATGTGCAGTCACAATGACATATAGCTAGCTCCATAATAACCACTGGTTATGTGCAGTCACAATTACATATAGCTAGCTCCATAATAACCACTGGTTATGTGCAGTCACAATGACATATAGCTAGCTCCATAATAACCACTGGTTATGTGCAGTCATAATGACATATAGCTAGCTCCATAATAACCACTGGTTATGTGCAGTCATAATGATATATAGCTAGCTCCATAATAACCACTGGTTATGTGCAGTCATAATGACATATAGCTAGCTCCATAATAACCACTGGTTATGTGAAGGTTATGTGACGTCATAATGATGTATAGCTAGCTCCGTAACAAAGATCTTATGGTCTGTCACTAGTGTACGAATTGTATGTCTATCCTGAATTTACAATTTAATAAACTTTCTGGTCAATATTTTGAAACTAATTTAACTGGGAGCTGTTGCTTCCAAAACGGTAACAGGTACACACACGCACGCTCGCTCGCTCAATATATGGTGTCTGCGGCGGTCTGGTGAAGCCGGTCAATACATGGTGTATACGGCAGTCTGGTCAAGCCGGTCAATACATGATTGCTGTGGTGGTCTGGTCAAGCCGGTCAATACATGGTGTCTGTGGCGGTCTGGTCAAGCCAGTCAATTGTAATTTACTTGAAATATCTGGGCAGTTATGTTAAAGGGTTATTGAGATAATTAGCATTTACGTTCTTTGAGTCGCTGCTGACACAAGATTTGTTGCTAACCTGCAGTGCGACACACAATAGGCAGCTTTGTCAGACATTCTAAAAGACAGACAGACCAACAAACACAGACAGACAGACAGACTGAGACACGCGATAGGCAGTTTTGTCAGACATTCTAACAGACAGCCAGACCAACAGACAGACTAAGACACACGATAGGCAGCTTTGTCAGACATTCTAACAGACAGACAGACCAACAGACAGACTGAGACACGTGATAGGCAGCTTCGTCAGACATTCTAACAGACAGACCAACAGACTGACTGAGACACGCGGTAGGCAGCTTTGTCAGACATTCTAAAAGACAGACAGACCAACAGACAGAGACAAGCGATAGGCAGCTTTGTCAGACATTCTAAAAGACAGACAGACAGACCAACAGACAGACTGAGACACGTGATAGGCAGCTTTGTCAGACATTCTAAGACACAGACAGACCAACAGACAGACTGAGATACACGATAGGCTGCTTTGTCAGACATTCTAAAAGAAAGACAGATCAACAGACAGACTGCGACACACTATAGGCAGCTTTGTCAGACATTTTAACAGACAGACAGATCAACAGACATACTGAGACACGCAATAGGCAGCTTTGTCAGACATTCTAAAAGACACACAGACCAACAGACATACTGAGACACATGATCGGCAGCTTTGTCAGGCATTCTAAATGACAGACAGACCAACAGACATACTGAGATACACGATAGGCAGCATTGTCAGACATTCTAAAAGACAGACAGACCAACAGACATACTGAGACACGTGATAGGCAGCGTTGTCAGACATTCTAAGACAGACAGACCAACAGACATACTGAGACACATGATAGGCAGCTTTGTCAGACATTCTAAGACACAGACAGACCAACAGACAGACTGAGATACACGATAGGCGGCTTTGTCAGACATTCTAAAAGAAAGACGGATCAACAGACAGACTGTGACACACTATAGGCAGCTTTGTCAGACATTCTAGCAGACAGACAGACCAACAGACAGATTGAGACATGCGATAGGCAGCTTTGTCAGACATTCTAAAAGACAGACAGACCAATAGACAGACTGAGACACGATAGGCAGCTTTGTCAGACATTCTGAAAGACAGACAGACCGAGACACGCGATAGGCAGCTTTGTCAGACATTCTAACAGACAGACAGACAGACACGCGATAGTCAGCTTTGTCAGACATTCTAAAAGACAGACAGACCAACAGACAGACTGAGACATGCGATAGGCAGCTTTGTCAGACATTCTAAAAGACAGACAGACCAACAGACATACTGAGACACGCAATAGGCAACTTTGTCAGACATTCTAAGACACACAGACCAACAGACATACTGAGACGCGCGATAGTCAGCTTTGTCAGACATTCTAAAAGGCAGACAGACCAACAGACAGACTGAGACATGCGATAGGCAGCTTTGTCAGACATTCTAAAAGACAGACAGACCAACAGACATACTGAGACACACGATAGGCAGCTTTGTCAGATATTCTAAAAGACAGACAGACCAACAGACATACTGAGACACACGATAGGCAGCGTTGTCAGACATTCTAAAAGACAGACAGACTAACAGACATACTGAGACACGTGATAAGCAGCGTTGTCAGACATTCTTAGACAGACAGACCAACAGACAGACTGAGACACAAGATAGGCAGCTTTGTCAGAAATTCTAAGACAGACAGACTGAGACCCACGATAGGCAGCTTTGTCAGATATTCTAAAAGACAGACAGACCAACAGACAGACTGAAACACACGATAGGCAGCTTTGTCAGACATTCTAAGAGACAGACAGACCAACAGACAGACTGAGACATGTGATAGGCAGCTTTGGCAGACATTCTAACAGACAGACAGACAGACAGAGCTGCTCATAGTAATGGACCTTTCCAGTTTTAGCTATGCCCTGCCCATCTCTAGCTAAGCTCCACCTACACCTCCCTCATGTTGGGATCGATTGATCCCTGAACTCCCTGACTATTAATTTCCAGAAACCCCTACAGGTAAGCTATTGAATATTTTGAAATTAATCTGACTGGGTGCTGTTTCTGCCTATGGCAGCAACAGCGGCCAGTAAAATACTTCCAAAATATTCAACAGGATGTTTATTAAATAGTAAAGACATACAATTCGTACTACAATGCTTAGTCCACCCACAATTATGCATTTGTGACTAACTTATCTACGTCATTCATGATCCCATTGATTATAACATCATTCTACACATCACGTAGTTGATTATGACATCATATCATGGATAGATAAACTGTAAAGGTCTATTGCAAGTTATAACTAAAAGTTCATAATGATGCAGGGTTCCTGTATACATTGTATGGAAACTGACCAGAAATGGGCTAAGCTGAAAATAGACAACAAAATGGTAGAGACACACAATAATATTGATATCAATGTAGTACTTAACTCTCTAACCCTCAAATTTGTTTTAAAATAACAAATTTTCTCATAGAAAATCTTCTTTTGCAAACCAAGAGATTATTTTTGAAAACTTACCACTGGAATGACTCGGTTATCGAGCCAGTCAGTCATCCAAGAGGTAGATCTTCAAAAACAGTCTTCTCTAGGTCTGCAAATGTACATGTCTCAAGACCCTTGCAGAAGCTGTTTTTGGCTGATATGAGTGTTAAAGGGTTAATAAGACAGTAAGTTTGACAGTTTAACCGTCTAACCATTAACATTCCAGTTTCTCAATTTCATGACAAATATAATAGATAAGCTGTTGATTACATTGAAACTAATTTGACTGGTACCATTACTTTGAATTCCCTCAGTTAAATTATTTCAAAAAATTCAAAAGATTGTTCCTTACATAAAAAGAAACTTGTCATTTCTGTCCTGTTTAAGCATCAAGAATGGTCAACAAATCACATTTTTGTTAAGTGAATGTCCATTTGCATGCCAAGAGAAGCCTATTTTTGAAAACCTATGACTGGAATGACTGGGTTGGTCATTAACTCTTTAAAAAAATAGAAAATGCCCATTTGCAGACCAAGAAGACTATTTTTTTTAATTTACCACTGGAATGACTGGCTCAGTTATCGAGCCAGTGATTCACGTGGTAAATTTTCAAAAAGTCTTCTCTTGGTCAGCAAATGGGCAATTTTTGCCCGTGCTGACCACTAATGCATTAAAATGATGGATTCCAATACACTGGAGCTGGATTCATGGCATACTGAACAGCCTGAAGATGGATTCCAATACACTGGAGCTGGATTCATGGCATATTGAACAGCCTCAAGATGAATTCCAATACACTGGAGCAGGATTCATGGCTTCTAATACACTGGAGCTGGATTCATGGCATACTGAACAGCCTGAAGATGGATTCCAATACACTGGAGCAGGATTCATGGCATACTGAAGTCTGGAGATGGATTCCAATACACTGGAGTAGGATTCATGGCATACTGAACAGTCTGGAGATGGATTCCAATACACTGGAGCAGGATCCATGGCATATTGAACAGCATCAAGATGGATTCTAATACACTGGAGCAGGATTCATGGCTTCTAATACACTGGAGCTGGATTCATGGCATACTGAACAGCCTGAAGATGGATTCCAATACACTGGAGCAGGATTCATGGCATACTGAACAGTCTGGAGATGGATTCCAATACACTGGAGCAGGATTCATGGCATATTGAACAGCCTCAAGATGGATTCTAATACACTGGAGCTGGATTCATGGCATACTGAACAGCCTGAAGATGGATTCCAATACACTGGAGCTGGATTCATGGCATATTGAACAGCCTCCAAATGGATTCCAACACACTGGACCTGGATTCTAGGCATAATGAATAGCCTGAAGATGGATTTCAATACACTGGACCTGGATTCTTGGCATACTGAACAGCCTGAAGATGGATTCCAACACACCGGAGCAGGATTCATGGCATACTGAACAGCCTGAAGATGGATTCCAATACACTGGAGCAGGATTCATGGCATCCTGAACAGCCTGAAGATGGATTACAATACACTGGACCTGGATTCTTGGCATACTGAACAGCCTGAAGATGGATGCCAATACACTGGAACTGGATTCATGGCATACTGAACAGCCTGAAAATGGATTACAATACACTGGAGTAGGATTCATGGCATACTGAACAGCCTGAAGATGGATTCCAATACACTGGAGCAGGATGCATGGCATATTGAACAGCCTCAAGATGGATCCCAATACACTGGACCTGGATTCATGGCATACTGAACAGCCTCAAGATGGATTCTAATACACTGGAGCTGGATTCTTGGCATACTGAACAGCCTGAAGATGGATTCCAACACACTGGAGCTGGATTCTTGGCATACTGAATAGCCTCCAAATGGATTCCAACACACCGGACCTGGATCTAGGCATAATGAACAGCCTGAAGATGGATTACAATACACTGGACCTGGATCTAGGCATAATGAACAGCCTGAAGATGGATTACAATACACTGGACCTGGATCTAGGCATAATGAACAGCCTGAAGATGGTTTCCAATACACTGGAGCAGGATTCATGGCATATTGAACAGCCTGAAGATGGATTCCAATACACTGGAGCAGGATTCATGGCATCCTGAACAGCCTGAAGATGGATTACAATACACTGGACCTGGATCTAGGCATAATGAACAGCCTGAAGATGGATTACAATACACTGGACCTGGATCTAGGCATAATGAACAGCCTGAAGATGGTTTCCAATACACTGGAGCAGGATTCATGGCATATTGAACAGCCTGAAGATGGATTCCAATACACTGGAGCAGGATTCATGGCATATTGAACAGCCTGAAGATGGATTCTAATACATGGAGCTGGATTCATGGCATACTGAATAGCCTGAAGATGGATTCCAATACACTGGAGCAGGAGTCATGGCATACTGAACAGCCTGAAGATGGATTCCAATACACTGGAGCAGGATTCATGGCATACTGAACAGCCTGAAGATGGTTTCCAATACACTGGAGCAGGATTCATGGCATATTGAACACCTTGAAGATGGATTCCAATACACTGGAGCAGGATTCATGGCATATTGAACAGCCTGAAGATGGATTCTAATACATGGAGCTGGATTCATGGCATACTGAATAGCCTGAAGATGGATTCCAATACACTGGAGCAGGATTCATGGCATACTGAACAGCCTGAAGATGGATTCCAATACACTGGAGCTGGATTCATGGCATACTGAACAGCCTCCAGATGGATTCCAATACACTGGAACTGGATTCACGGCATACTGAACAGCCTGAAGATGGATTCCAATACACAGGAGCTGGATTTTTGGCATACTGAACAGCCTGAAGATGGATTCCAATACACTGCAACTGGATTCATGGCATACTGAACAGCCTGAAGATGGATTCCAATACACTGGAGCTGGATTTTTGGCATACTGAACAGCCTGAAGATGGATTACAATACACTGGAGCAGGATTCATGGCATACTGAATAGCCTCACGATGGATTCCAATACACTGGAGCAGGATTCATGGCATATTGAACAGCCTCGAGATGGATTTTAATACAGTGGCGCAGGATTCATCGAATACTGAACAGCCTGAAGATGGATTCCAATACACTGGAGCAGGATTCATGGCATACTGAACAGCGTCCAGATGGACTCTTAATACACTGAAGCAGGATTCATGGCATACTGAAGTCTCCAGATGGATTCTAATACACTGGAGCAGGATTCATGGCATACTGAACAGTCTCCAGATGGACTCTTAATACACTGGAGCAGGATTCATGTCATATTGAACAGCCTGAAGATGGATTCCAATACACTGGAGCAGGATTCATGGCATATTGAACAGCCTCAACTCATGATTGACTGAAGCCTGAATTGATAATGGAATACAACCCAATTTACTATAACATACTTACGGATAAATATGCTTCCATTTTGATGATCTCTTGAGACTACGTCATAAGACACGCCTCTGACTGCAACGTCATACCTATTTCCAGCGTCTAAACCAGCAATTAATGTAGAATAGGTTGTCGTCTTGCTCTCATACGTGATATTTAATGAGGCAACTATATTCAATAAAGTGGCCGTCACCATGAAGTAATCTACACGACCGTAAGTTGATGGAAATACCCACGATGCAGAAATATTGACATCAGCTTTAAGGGTCAAGTTCAGCTCCGATGGTTTCTTTGGCCCTGTTAAAGAGAAAGAGAACATTCTTATTTGACCATGATTAGCTACTTCACAGAATAACCGAGTATTATCCATGATAAAGGAACAGTTTATTCACATGTATTTTGAAGCACATATAGATAAATGTCACAGAATCAAATACAAGAGGCCCAAGGGGCCTGTGTCGCTCACCTGGAGCACCATTAATTTTTGTCAAAATTGTTTGTGGGTGGTTTAGCAGTTTTTTTAATGAGTTGGTGGACATTTTTGCAAGTGCAATATGGCCACTAAACAGACTACATTTTGATTGGCCCACGCCGCCCATGTTTTTTGATGGATCAACTTTCCTTGCACAAATTTTAATGAAACAAATTTTGGCGTGATCCCTTCAGCGGTTCTGAAGGAGTCATTTTCGTGAAAAAACCAGGTCATCCAAGATGGTCGTCAAACCATTTGGTAAATCACGTCCTCTTGAACAAACTTGGCTTACCTCGTGGCCTAGATGAAGATTCTGCAAGTGGTTTCGGAGAAGATTTATAAAGACATTTCCTGAAATTGGTCGAAATCCAAAATGGCCGCTGGGCAAATTGGCTGATCGGGTTCATTTGAACAAACTTGGATCCTTATGCCCTAAGGATGCTTCCTGCCAAATATAATTGAAATCGGCCTGGTAGTTCGCGAGAAGACATTTTAAATTTCCCATTGCTTAAGCATGGGAGCTTTTGACGAGAAAATTATGCGAGATGGACGCCAAACTGTTTATCCGACAGTTTCGAAAATTGCAAATTTGAGCTCACAATACCCAAAAACATATATAGAACCAATTTTGGCCTCAAAATCCATCAAATAAAAAAATCCAATATGTCTGCCAAACACGCTACACTTTGATTGGCCCACGGTGGACATGTTTTTTGATGGAGCAACTTCCCTTGAACAAACTTTAATGGCCCTTAGTCCCTAATCATATCTCCCAAATTTTGTCCTGATCCATTCAGCGGATCTGGAGAAGTCATTTTCGGGAAAACTAGGTCATCCAAGATGGCTGCTGAACCATTCGGTCAATCAAGTTGTCGTGAACAAACTTGGCTTACATCTTTGCCTAGAGGAGGTTTCATAAGTTTTGAATCGATTCCCCAAGCCGTTTAGGAGAACACAATTTTTAAAGACATTTCTAAAAATCAGCCAAAATCAAAGATGGCCACTGGCAAAACTGGCCGATCGGCTTCGTTTGAACACAATGAAATTTCTATGCCATAAGGATGCTTCCTGCCAAATATAATTCAAATCGGCCCAGTAGTTCTCGAGAAGACATTTTAAATTTGTGAGCTTTTGGCGGGAAAATGATCCAAGATGGCTGCCAAACCGTTTATCCGACAGGTTCGAAAATTGCAAATTTGAGATCAGAATACCCAAAAAAACAATATAAAACGAATTTCGGCCTCAAAATTCATCAAATAAAAAAATCCAATATGGCTGCCAAACACACTATATTTTGATTGGTCCACCGTGGCCATGTTTTTTGACGAATCAATTTCTAAAATCCAGGATGGTCGCCGGCCAAATTGGCCGATCGGGTTCGTTTGAACAAACTTGAATCGCTATCCCTTAAGGATGCTTCATGCCAAATATAATTGAACTCGGCCCAGCAGTTCTCGAGAAGATATTTTTAATTTCCCATTGCTTTAGTATGGGAGTTTTTGGCGGGAAAATGATCCAAGATGGCTGCCAAACTGTTCATCTGACAGTTTCGAAAATTGCAAATTTGAGATCAGAATACCCAAAAACCCATATAAACCCAATTTCGGCCTCAAAATCCATCAAATATAAAAATCCAATATGGCCACCAAACATGCTATATTTTGATTGGCCCACGGCGGCCATGTTTTTTGACGGATCAACTTCTCTTGAACAAACTTTACTGGCCCTTAGTCCCTAATCATATGTGCCAAATTTCGGCCTGATCCCTTCAGCGGTTCTGGAGAAGTTATTTTCGCTAAAACTAGGTCAACCAAAATGGCCGCCAAATTATTTGACCAATTAAGTTCCCTTGAACAAATTTGGTTGAGCTCTTGCCCTAGATCATATTTCATCAGGTTTCCTTCAATCCCTCAAGTGGTTTCGGAGAAGATTTTTAGACGTTTCTAAAAATCGGTCAGAATCCAAGATGGCTACCAACCTAATTGGCCGATTGGCTTCATTTGAACAAACTTGGATCGCTATGCCCTAAGGATGCGTCCTGTTGAATATAATTGAAATTGGCCCAGCGGTTCATGAGAAGTCGTTTAAAGGAAAAGTTGATGGACGGATGGACGGACGACGGACACACAACGGACAGTCGTCACAACATAATAATATTTCCCAAATTTAGGCCCGATCCATTCAGTGGTTCTTGAGAAGTTGTTTTCGCGAAAAGTAGGTCATCCAAGATGGCTGCCGGACCATATGGAGCATCAAGTTCCATTGAACAAACTTGGTTCAGCTATACGCCTAGATGATATTCCATGAATTTTGAATCGATCCCCTGAGCGGTTTCGGAGAAGATTTTCAAAGACATTTCTCAAAATCGGCCGATTTGGCAGACGGCCATCTTGGATTTTGGCCGACCGGCCCCGTTTGCACAAACTTGAATCCCCTAAGGATGCTTCCTGCCAAATATAATTAAAATCGTCCCAGTGGTTCTTGAGAAGTTGTTTAAAGGAAAAGTTGACGGACGCCAGACGAAGGACGGTCGCCATTGCATATGTAACACTAGAATGCTCTTTATCAACAAGATGGCCAGCAAACCATTTATCCGACAATTTCGAAAATCACAAATTTGAAATCAGAATACCCAAAAACACATAAAAACTATTTCGGCCTCAAAATCAATCAAATAAAAAAATCCAATATGGCCACCAAACATGCTATATTTTGATTGGCCCACGGCAGCCATGTTTTTTGACGGATCAACTTCTCTTGAACAAACTTTAATGGCCCTTAGGACCTAATCATATCTGCCAAATTTCGGCCCAATCCCTTCAGCGCTTCTGGAGAATAAGTAATTTTCACTACAACTAGGTCAACCAAGATGGCCACCGAACCATTTGACCAATCAAGTTCCCTTGCCATAAATCATATTTCATGAGGTTTGCATCAATCCCCCAAGCCGTTTTGGAGATTTTTAAAGACATTTCCTAAAATCGGCCTAAATCCAAGATGGCCACCGCCTTTGGCGGGAAAACAAACCCAGATGGCAGCCAAAGCGTTTATCCGACAGTCTCGAAAGTGGCATATTTGAACTCGCCACACTGATAAGGATATATAAAGCAATTTTCGCCATCAAAATACATCAAATACAAAAAAGCCAATATGACCTAGAAATTCTGAATTTTGATTGGTTGATGGCGGCCATGTTTTTTAATGAACAAACTTCCCTTGAACAAACCTGAAAGGCGCTTGGTCCCTAAGCATATTTACAAAATTTCAGCTCTATCCCTTCAGCGGTTCGGGAGTTGTTTTCGCGAAAACTAGGTTATCCAAGATGGCCGACAAGCAAATCGGCCAATCAGGTTGCCTTGAACAAACTTGGGTCTACGCTGCCACAGATGATGTGTTATGAGGTTTGAATCAATTCCAGATTTTTTTTAATGTTTCTATAAATCAGCCATTTTGGCCGACAGCCATCTTGGATTTTGACCAATCCGCTTCGTTTGAAAAAACTTAGATCTCTATGCCCTATGAATGCTTCCCCCAAAATATAATTGAAATCGGCTCAGTGGTTCTTGAGACGAAGTCGTTTTAAAGGAAAAGTTGACGGATGGACGGACGACGGACACACGATGGACGGTCGCCACGACATAAGCTCACTTGGTCTTTCAGGCCAGGTGAGCTAATAATTGAAATCGGTCCAGTGGTTCTTGAGAAGTCGTTTAAAGAATTCCCCATTGCTTTACTATGGGAGACTATGGCGGGAAAACAAACCAAGATGGCAGAAAAACCGTTTATCCGACAGTCTCGAAAATGGGATATTTGAACTGGGCACACTGATAAGCATATATAAAGCAATTTTCGCCATCAAAATACATCAAATACAAAAAAGCCAATATGACCAAGACACGCTAAATTTTGATTTGTTGATGGCGGCCATATTTTCTAACGAACAAACTTCCCTTGAACAAACTTGAAAGGAGCTTGGTCCCTAAGCATATTTACAAAATTTCAGCTCTATCCCTTCATCGGTTCGGGAGAAGTCGTTTTCGCGAAAACTAGGTCATCCAAGATGGTCGCCAAGCAAATCGTCCAATCAGGTTGCCTTGAACAAACTTGGGTCTAACGTTGCCACAGATGATGTATTATGAGTTTTGAATCAATCCCTCCAGCGGTTTTGAAGAAGATTTTTTAGTGTTTCTAAAAATCAGCCATTTTGGTTGGCGGCCATCTTGGATTTTGTCCGATCTGCTTCGTTTGAACAAACTTAGATCTCTATGCCCTATGAATGCTTCCTCCGAAATATAATTCAAATTGGCCTAGTGGTTCTTGAGAAGAAGTCGTTTAAAGAATTCCCCATTGCTTTACTATGGGCCCATTGCTTTACTATGGGAGCCGATGGCGGGAAAACAAACCAAGATGGCAGCCAAACCGTTTATCCGACAGTCTCGAAAGTGACATATTTGAACTCGCCACACGGATAAGTATATATAAAGCAATTTTCGCCATCAAAATACATCAAATACAAAAAAGCCAATATGACCAACAAACGCTAAATTTTGATAGCTTGATGGCGGCCATGTTTTTTAACGTACGAACTTCCCTTGAACAACCTTGAATGGACCTTGGTCCCAAAGCATATTTACCAAATTTCAGGTCTATCCCTTCAGTGGTTCGGGAGAAGTTGTTTTCGCGAAGACTAGGTCATCCAAGATGGCCACCAGGCAAATCGTTCAATCAGGTTGCCTTGAACAAACTTGGGTCTGCCGTTGCACTAGATGATGTGTTATGAGTTTTGAATCAATTCCTCCAGCGGTTTCGGAGAAGATTTTTTAGTGTTTCTAAAAATTGGCTATTTTGGCCGGTGGCCATCTTGGATTTTGGCCGATCGGCTTCATTTGAACAACCTCAATCTCTATGCCCTAGGGATGCTTCATGCCAAATATAATTGAAATCGGCCCAGTGGTTCTTGAGAAGTCGCTTTAAAGGAAAGGTTGACGGATGGACGGATGATGGATGGTCGCCATGACATAAGCTCACTTGGCCTTTCAGGCCAGGTGAGCTAATAATTTGTCACTACTTCTGAGTATTATCAATAATAAAAGAACAGTTTATTTACACATATTTTGAAGCACTACACACAGCTAGAGGCATGAAATGCACTCTGGTCAGCAAAAGCACTTGTACAGAGATAATCAATTCCTGATAGAAATTGTGAGGAATCTGACATGGCCTCAGAAGCCAGAGAAATTCAAAGACCAATGACTTGGAGGTTTTTAATAAAACAATCGCTAGAATTTGGCTTTGTATGAACATGCACTGGTACAGATCATCAGATAAACTGCATTCATGGAACGTACATCTCTATTATTGGATGATAATTAGAAGATAAGTTTACTGAAAGCTGTTGCTGCCTAAGCTTTCAAATAAATTAATTTTGCATATATGTACCATAATATTACATATATAACCATAAATTCATCAAATCTCGCATGTGTGTATATATGGTATATCTAAGGCTCTAGATACATCAATAATGAACACACAACACACCTCTTCCACCAGGAATTCTTTCATACTTTTCTACAGATTTGGCTAGCATAGATTGTATTATAGAATGCTATGATTTTACCACTAAGCTCACATATAGAGGTAAGCGAGGTCTTATGCTAAAGAATTCAAATTACCACCGAACATAGCTGTATCTGTGTGCCCCAATGGGCCTTTCCAGTTTTAGCTACAGGCCCCCACCCCCATCTCTAGCTAAGCTCCACCCACAGCTATCAATTTCCAGAAAACTATACAGGATCCAGTCAAATTAGTTTCAAAATATTCGACAAAATGTTTATTAAATAGTAGATATACAATTCATACAATGTGTCGGACTATTAAGTGTTTAAGAAGGACTAAATCGAGTCATTCATGTCATAATTGATTATGACATACTCCTACAGATTACGTAGTTCATTATGATGTCATATGATTGATGAATAAACTGGAAAAGTCCACTGCTTTGAGCACCATGCATATATTGACTGTATACTGGCCAATCACACAAAACACAATGTAACATTCTTATCTGCTACTCAAGTATCAGAGATTGTGATCAAATTGTGTCACTTGATAGCTGATGTCACGCTCAGGCAATGCAGGTCTGTCATGAAAGTGGCAAAGGTTTGACAATACTGTCTGAATCGTATGTCTTTGGTGAATTTGCAGCTTAATAAATATTCTATTGAATACTTTGAAACTAATTTGACCGGGAGGTGTTGCTCCCATATGTAGCCACAGCTCCCAGTTAAATTAATTTCAGAATTTTCAATATTTTGAAAATTTACCACTAAAATGCCTGCTCGATAACCGATACAATCATTCCAAGAGTTCATCTTCAAATATTCTTCTCATAACCTGCAAAAGGAAATTCAATTTAAGCCAATATTTGGATTTTCTTAACACATTTTTTACCATTAAGGGTGTAATATAATAATCATATTGTATTTGTCTGACATTAAGTACTTACAGATAATGACTGGAGAGGCAGCGACAGAATGCGACATTAGAATATAGGAATGAGTTTTAGCCGAAACGTTATATCGCTCGCCAGGTATAAGGGAGGGGAACACTGCGCTGTACTTTGTTGTACCAGAGGAATAGCTCACATTCTGCATATCAGGATCTGTAGGTCCATTTACTGTTATTGTGAAGGTTTCAGCACGACCTTTATCTAATGAGAAGGTCCATTGTACAATCAGCGTTTGATTCATATCTTGTGCAAAGTTGAACACACCAACATCAGCTGGATCTTTAAAAAACATAACAGATATCATTAGTGAATTGTAAACATTTCATTATAAAGTTGCAGTAACAGCGCCCGGTCAAATTAGTTTCAAAATATTTAACAGAATGTTTATTAAATAGCAGACATACAATTCATACAACTTGACAGGCTATTAAGTGTTTAATGTTAAAAAGGATCTTCACCAAGTTAAGTGACCATAACCTTTCATTAGTGTTGAACTTTAATTTGAAGACATTAGTGCTTTAAAAGAATAAAGCAGGTAATTATCATAAAACATGAACATGTAAAGAAGAACTGAGAGATTACCAGAAATGTGGTTGCGATGGAGCCATCAAGCTTGACATTATGACTTTGCAAAGAACTATGAAGCTACGGTGACTGTGTCATGCCCTGTTACTATAAGGAAGCTTGACATTATGACTTTGCAAAGAACTATGAAGCTAAGGTGACTATGTCATGCCCTGTTATTATAAGGAAGCTTGACATTATGACTTTGTAAAGAACTATGAAGCTAAGGTGACTGTGACATGCCATGTTATTATAAGGAAGATTGACATTATGACTTTGTAAAGAACTATGAAGCTAAGGTGACTGTGACATGCCCTGTTATTACAAGGAAGCTTGACATTATGACTTTGTAAAGAACTATGAAGCTAAGGTGACTGTGTCATGCCCTGTTACTATAAGGAAGTTTGACATTATGACTTTGCAAAGAACTATGAAGCTAAGGTGACTGTGTCATGCCCTGTTATTATAGGGAAGTTTGACATTATGACTTTGCAAAGAACTATGAAGCTAAGGTGACTGTGTCATGCCCTGTTATTATAAGAAAGCTTGACATTATGACTTTGTAAAGAACTGTGAAGTTAAGGTGACTGTGACATGCCCTGTTATTATAGGGAAGCTTGACATTATGACTTTGTAAAGAACTATGAAGCTAAGGTGACTGTGTCATGCCCTGTTATTATAAGGAAGCTTGACATTATGACTTTCTAAAGAACTATGAAGCTAAGGTGACTGTGTCATGCCCTGTTATTATAAGAAAGCTTGACATTATGACTTTGTAAAGAACTGTGAAGCTAAGGTGACTGTGACATGCCATGTTATTATAAGGAAGCTTGACATTATGGCTTTCCAAAGAACTATGAAGATAAGGTGACTGTGTCATGTCCTGTTATTATAAGGAAGCTTGACATTATGACTTTGTAAAGAACTGTGAAGCTAAGGTGACTGTGACATGCCCTATTATTATAAGGAAGTTTGACATTATGACTTTGTAGAGAACTATAAAGCTAAGGTGACTGTGTCATGCCCTGTTATTATAAGAAAGCTTGACATTATGACTTTGTAAAGAACTGTGAAGCTAAGGTGACTGTGACATGCCATGTTATTATAAGGAAGCTTGACATTATGGCTTTGCAAAGAACTATGAAGCTAAGGTGCCTGTGTCATGTCCTGTTATTATAAGGAAGCTTGACATTATGACTTTGTAAAGAACTGTGAAGCTAAGGTGACTGTGACATGCCATGTTATTATAAGGAAGCTTGACATTATGACTTTGCAAAGAACTATGAAGCTAAGGTGACTGTGTCATGTCCTGTTATTATAAGGAAGCTTGACATTATGACTTTGTAAAGAACTGTGAAGCTAAGGTGACTGTGACATGCCATGTTATTATAAGGAAGCTTGACATTATGCTTTGTAAAGAACTATGAAGCTAAGGTGACTGTGACATGCCCTGTTATTATAGGGAAGCTTGCCATTATGACTTTGCAAAGAACTGTGAAGCTAAGGTGACTGTGTCATGCCCTGTTATTATAAGGAAGCTTGACATTATGACTTTGTAGAGAACTATAAAGCTAAGGTGACTGTGTCATGCCCGGTTATCATAGGGAAGCTTGACATTATGACTTTGTAAAGAACTATGAAGCTAAGGTGACTGTGTCATGCCCTGTTATTATAAGGAAGCTTGACATTATGACTTTGCAAAGAACTGTGAAGCTAAGGTGACTGTGACACGCCCTGTTATTATAGGGAAGCTTGACATTATGACTTTGCAAAGAACTGTGAAGCTAAGGTGACCGTGTCATGCCCGACTGTGTCATGCCCTGTTATTATAAGGAAGCTTGACATTATGACTTTGCAAAGAACTATGAAGCTAAGGTGACTTTGCCCTGTAGGTGGGGCTTAGAATACACCTTCCGTATCCTCTGCGTGTCGTAAGAGGCGACTAAAGGAGGTAAGGGTGAGGTAACCCTGACAGAACCCTCGAGTGCTGAAGACGGAGGTTCCAGGCCGCACGGCGCACTCTAATAAACCATGGATCCACGCACTTAACGCTTATGATCATGTCGATAGTCACTTACAGGACTGGCGGTATGATCAGCGAACGAAAAGAAGAAGAAGAAGCTACGGTAACTGTGTCATGCCATGTTATTATAAGGAAGCTTGACATTATGGCTTTGCAAAGAACTATGAAGCTAAGGTGACTGTGTCATGCCCTGTTATTATAAGGAAGCTTGAAATTATGTCTTTGTAAAGAACTATGAAGTTAAGGTGACTGTGTCATGCCCTGTTATTATAGGGAAGCTTGACATTATGACTTTGCAAAGAACTGTGAAGCTAAGGTGACTGTGACACGCCCAAATATTATTGGGAAGCTTGACATTATGACTTTGCAACGAACTGTGAAGCTAAGGTGACTGTGTCATGCCCTGTTATTATAAGGAAGCTTGACATTATGATTTTGCAAACAGCTATGAAGCTAAGGTGACTGTGTCATGCCCTGTTATTATAAGGAAGCTTGACATTATGACTTTGTAAAGAACCATGAAGCTAAGGTGGCTGTGTCATGCCCTGTTATTATAAGGAAGCTTGACATTATGACTTTGCAAAGAGCTATGAAGCTAAGGTGGCTGTGTCATGCCCTGTTATTAGAAGGAAGCTTGACATTATGACTTTGTAAAGAACCATGAAGCTAAGGTGGCTGTGTCATGCCCTGTTATTATAAGGAAGCTTGACATTATGACTTTGCAAAGAGCTATGAAGCTAAGGTGACTGTGTCATGCCCTGTTATTAGAAGGAAGCTTGACATTATGACTTTGTAAAGAACCATGAAGCTAAGGTGGCTGTGTCATGCCCTGTTATTATAAGGAAGCTTGACATTATGACTTTGCAAAGAGCTATGAAGCTAAGGTGACTGTGTCATGCCCTGTTATTAGAAGGAAGCTTGACATTATGACTTTGTAAAGAACTATGAAGCTAAGGTGACTGTGACATGCCCTGTTATTATAGGGAAGCTTGACATTATGACTTTGCAAAGAACTATGAAGCTAAGGTGACTGTGTCATGTCCTGTTATTATAAGGAAGCTTGACATTATGGCTTTGTAAAGAACTGTGAAGCTAAGGTGACGGTCATGCCCTGTTATTATCAGGAAGAATGTAAGTCCTGTAAGTTTAAACAAACATGAGCTTTAAAATACTAAGTTGAGCTAAACGCACAGTGTTAATGTTGAAAAACAGTTTTATCATCGAGACAGTGACTTTGACCTTTGCCCTTTTGACTACAAGGTGTCATGCCCTATCATTATAAAGAAGCATGTGTTCAAGTTTTAATCCAGTCTGATTAAGCAAACATAAGATATAAATGGCGAAATGATGAACAAAGATCACAATGAGCTTGATCTTTGATCCTGAAAGACATTGCTAAACTCATAATATTAATGCTGAAAACTAATTTTCTTACCACAGTCATTAATATTAAACTTTCATCTTTTGGCCCCAACGTCATTGTGTAATTTCTCTCTTGATAAAGAAGTATGTGTCCAAGATTGGGTCCAATAAGATTAACCAAACATGAGATATTGACTGCTAAGTTGAGCTAAACACAAGATCTTAATGCTAAAAAAAAGAGTTTTTACCAATGTCACAATGACCTTGACCTTTGATGTTTTGATGCCAAGGTTATTGTGTAATGTCCTCTTATTATAAGGAAGTAAGTGTCCAGGTTTGTATCCAGTATGCCAAACATGATATATGAAGTTCTAAATTGAGCTAAACATAAACCGTAACCTTTAATCTTGTGACCCCCCAAGGTCATTATGTCACATTGACCTTCGCCATTTGATCTCAATGTCATTGGCTTATGTCATTATAAAGAAGCATGTGTCCAAGTTTGCATGCAGTATGATTAACCAAACATGAGATGACTTGACAAGTTGAGCTACAGGCAAAATGGATGATGAGGAGGGTATTACAATATACCTTCGTAAAGTCAGGTAAAAAACTGACAGGTAAATATGTACAATGAAAAACAGTATTTTATAACATACACATGATAGAGGATTAATAACTATACACATTTGAATTAGTATCAGTTCCGCCGTGTAGACAAACAGTCATCAGTGTGAAGAAGTAGTGATCTCACAAGTATCCGGAAGTCATCTAATACGGGACTAAGATTGGTACAAGTGTCGGCACGCTATAAAGAGTCCAAAATATGGACTGAGATACCAACACATGATTAACCTCTAATGAATATCCAAGAAACAGTGGAACAAAACACTATAAGTCTAGTAGTATATAAAATAGCATTGATAAATTAAACTCCACAGCAGCTCCACTGCAGGAGATACATCAAGTGGTATGCCATTGTCGCTCCAACCCCTACCAGGGTGGTAATGACAAGCCACTCAAACATAAATCACTTGGCCCTTAGAGCCACCGCGAGGAATGGGGTGCCAGGAACCACTCTCTTTCCAACCACTATTCTCGCATCAACTACACTACAGGAGATAAACCAAGTGGTTGCCATTGTTTTTCCGTCAATGGGCGCGGTAGAGGTTAGGCTCATCTCGGAAGTGTGCCCACTTAGCATCTAATATCACGGCTGTCTGTGAGGCAGCCACCACAGGTATGAGCAGTATCATAAGTAGAACAAACATCTTGGGCCTATATATGGAGGGTTAAACTAGAGAGTGAACCCGGTAAGGAAAATCCGTGTCAGATTGAGCCCTGTGATGACCTCGATGCCGATCTTCATCATATCAGGGGCGGGTGTTAACTGCTTCACTTTACCATCACCAAGAATACGCAGTTCTATTACAAAATGCGTTACCAGCTTTACTGAGGCCTTCGCCTTCGAGGAGTGTGACACACCCGCTATGCGCAGGATGCTCTCCTGAATGTTGACAGCTTCCTCTGGTCCATCAAAGGGCCGACACAGCAGTAGCTTTCCTCCAGTCACCCCAACCCTATGACCCATCGCAACTAGGGTTATGCCATCCTGCCCTATATAGGTTGTGAGGAGGTATCACCTGTCTTTGGAATCATTTGATTCAAAAGTCATGTGTGACCAGTATATGCAGGCGTATGGGCATATAGCTACATGTAGGTTGGATTGTAAGGAGGTTAAGGTGAGTGTATCAGAGGTGTAGCATCTAAATGAACACTTTAATACTAATATACACTCTACCCGCGTCATTCAAGGTATCTCCCTGCACCATGTAGTCGTATTTCATGTTATCATATCTTTGCTTCACCCCCACCCCCAACCACCTCCCGCTCTCATCTACTTGTTGGCAATTGTCTCATTTATGATCACTTAGGTAGGTTTATGCTGTGGCTCATCGCACATTTCCATTAGGATATTTCAGGGGTCATGGCATGAAAACAATGAATAGAATGGAGATGAGATTTTGTGAAATGAGATTTTGTAATAATCAGATTATAAATATAGACCCTTCAACATTTTATTATCTATTTGATGTGGTCAGTTTTATACATGTGGATTTTAAAAATATGAAATCTGTTTGTAATGTTTACAGCGTAGGCATGTAGAGCCCCTTTAACCTCGCTAATATGATTCTAGATAAATTACTCAGTCATGTGACTGGATTCACTTGAGGCTTTTGCACGGTTTACACTTCAGTCAGGCCGATGTCATCTAAAAAGGCAGACACAAGATCCGTAATGGATAATGTTTGAAATCTGAAGAAGATCGCCTGTCTCACTTGTAAATAATGTACAGACGTTGAAATCATGAAGCGAGAATGAGAGAGTGCCAGTTAATGTCAGTTATGTGAAGATCGTCTCGTTTCATTGTCGTCACCATTATCGTCTTCCTCGTCTTGTTCGTCAACTTCGTCATCAACGTCGGGTCCGGTACCATGAGTACATTAATTGTGTGACACAGAAGTTTAGCCATAGTACAAAGGTTACCAAAATGATATCAGTATACAGAATGTTTTATATTGGTAACCATAGCAAATGTCAATAAACATTTCTGTTTTCTGGCCTCAATCTTGAACTCACTCTACAGTATTCATAGTTCATAAACTGCTTCACTAAGATAATGGAAATTGCATGATATCATCATAATCATTGTCCATACAATACGTAGCAGTCACATAGCATAGTCATCACAACATCGTCGTCACCCAGTTCAATACTGATCCAATACAACCACACTGAACATGTATCCAATAGATAGTTGTCGCCATATATCAGTCCTGAATTAACATTTCCTACAGTAAATCAATGTCATCGAATCGTTTTGATCTTCATATCACCAACCATGCTATTCTGATTCATCAAAATTCTTCAAAAGTCATTATACAGACTACCCCTTTAAAACGGTTACATCATTTTCGGATTTGCCTTTGTAAAAATGTCAATCTCGAAGGAAAAGACTTGACCATACAAACATCAATGGATTCGTTCATATTCACGGTTCTTTTCATGCACAGATTGGTGAATATTTAATCGTCATCACGGGAGGAGTAATATTTATTTATTAATCAAAGCTATAGTGCCTATTTACGATCATTCGTCAATAAGAACCAGTTTTCGAACAGCGATTTCAACTTTTCTGGAGATAGTTATATTCTCATCAAACTCATGACAGACTGAAAATACAGCTAGATAAAATGAACACTTTCCAATAATAATATGAAATCAATTTTATTTTATTTTATTTATTTATTTATTTACTATTGAGCTGGATGAGGTTAAATCAGTAGGCAATGCCCATAAGCGAACGCACGCACGAACATTAATTGTATATACACTTATTCATATGACCTATCAGAGTAGTATTTATAGATTCAATATAGATATATCTATGGGCCCATAGTTGTTTAATAATTTGCATTGAGTTTATCTGATGTCTATGATTTGATTATTTTCAACAAATTTTATTAATAATAATAATCAAATTTCTGATGACCCATAAAGTCTTTCGTCATAGGTAAAATGCTAGTAATTGAATAATTCATTCCATTCAACTTAGTCATTCGTCTTACCATTTATTCAGTCAATAATTGTTAAATGTTGTCGTGTGAATGTTAGAATAGAAAGAATGTTAATTTGTTTTTGTGTTTTGTTTCTTTTAAAGCATTGGTTATTAAGATTTCTTCTGAGATGAAACTTCACCTGTTTGTATGTAGATCCCTGTAAAAGTAGATTATATCCTTATTTTGACCCTAAAACGACTACGTGTCAGTTTGAAATCCTAAAGTAAAAATCTTGTTGAATATTTTGAAACTAATACCTAAGGAGTAGATTATGAGAAGCAAAATCATTTTATAGAAGGAACAGATTTGGTTTTCTGTATCCATTTAGGAATTATTTTGCAAATATAGAATAAATTTGGTTTGATGAATTCCCATGGGAATTATTTCTTAGTAATGATAGTGGACTAAGATTACCCCCACTACATTTCTAAATCTCATTCCCTTGTATCAAACTTAGTCAGCTCACCACTGTTGGATTAATAAGCTGATTGTTCTTTTATTTCCTCTTCCTGCACTTCACCCGTGGCTCTAATTTCACCATCATAACACTTTTCAGATGCTGTGGTATTAAGATTATAGGGTAAGAGGTAAAGGTGTTTAGCGAAATTAATTGATCAGTTTGATACTTCATCCCCTAGACTATAAGCCAAACAACAACAATTCTGATTGCTCAAAGACCAACTCATGATACCTGAAGTGTCTTTCTGTCACAAGGTCAAGAAGGATGGTCTGCGGTTATAAAGCTTTTGGACGATGCCATCCTTTTTCACAACAGTAGAGAGTGGGGTGATTTTAAGGTCATTAATGGCCGGGGGGTCTATATAGCGCCAACCATGTTTGCCATCTGCCTCCAGGGCCAGGGTGATACCACACTTCATTCTTTCCGAACATGACCTGCAGATACTTTGACAAGGTCAACAGTACACCATGTGTCATCAGTGGGGCATTGTCCCTAGCTAGCGTGACCAGCTGGAAACTGGTCAGCAACCACCCATTCACCTCGCCAATGCATTGTCTGCCCTGACATACCCATTCACCTCGCCAATGCAATGTCTGCACTGATATACCCATTCACCTTGCCAATGCAATGACTGCACTGCCATACCCATTCACCGTGTCAATGCAATGTCTGCATTGACATACCCATTCACCGTGCCAATGCAATGTCTACACTAACATACCCATTCACCGCCACAATGCAATGTCTGCACTGACATACCCATTCACCTCGCCAATGCAATGTCTTCACTAACATACCTAATCACCTCCCACGCCAGATTGGTAATGATCCCTTCAATAGAACTTGAGTTGTCATCTGGACACACAATATTACGTAACTAATTATGTCACTGGGAACTTGACGTTTGGTGCCAAAATCATTAGTGTTCTTCAGACCACCACAGACTAGTGCCCACGCCAGATTGGTAACAATCGCTTCAATAGAATTACCTAGACACCCCCTTTATGAGGGCTGGTCATATGTTTTATTAATGACATATACTTACCGCCACACATTACTAAATAGCTTTTTCCTTCTCTGATGGGAAGATTAGTAGGAAGAATTTTTCAATCACTGTCTGCTGGGTATTGTGATTGTTGGGTATCTCTACTCTCTCCATATATATGAGTTACCTAGTAATTCGCTTGAATATTAGAGCTCAATAGATTGGCATTCAAACGGGTTAATGAGCAATACCCATAGCCGGCGCTAGATGGCGCTTCTGCTAAGAAGACAGCTGACTGGCTAACAGCAATCACATGTCCATTGTTTATAGCAAAGATGATGTTATTCTAGTTTCATACTCCAATCATAGAATCCAGGTTTGTGACGACCAATGAAGAGGATGTTAATCGTCAGATTGACTCTTCTCTGAATGTCTACATAAAAAACCTCAACTAAGTGCGTGTTCTATGATTGCAATCTATTTTCATACAAATATATATGTAGAATAAAGTACATATCTCTGTATATCAAACTCTATCTAATAGGATATATAGTGAATATCTAGCTCCTAAACTGATATGAACTTATGAAATTTAGATTTTAGCTCAAATCCCCTCCCCATAATTTGACTACGGGGTGGCCTGAGATGGGCCGTAATCTGTGGAGGTAGGTATATCATTAATATAACATGCGACCGGCCCCATAAAGGAGGCGTCCAGGTCATTGATATTACATGACAACCTACCGCCACAGATTACTATATAGCTCAACCACAGATTTCAACATTGAATACCTAAAGGAGGGAGGCGAATTGAGGACAGATGTGATGTTAAAAATACCACACTCTTAAAATGATTATGAAGATAATGAATGAATGAATGAATGAATGAATGAATGAATGAATGAATGAATGAATTAATGAATGAATGAATGAATGAATGAATGAATGAATGAATGAATGAAGAAAATTAAGAGAGTGAATGAAGGAAATAAAGGAATAATAATGAATAATGAATCATGCTAAAGAGAGTAAATTTTAATGTGATGGAACAGATAGAGTCAATGAATGAAAACCATACACTCACTCACTCATGAAATAAGACAGAGAGATAGATGCTGATGATGATTAAGATGACCCCTAGACAGATCACGGAAATGTTTCTGATCCCTTACGATGGATTCTGAATACATTTAACAAAGGAAGCTAAAGCAAAACGATAAGATCTAACTGAATTCGTTGAAAGCTTTCTATTATCAGAGAAAAAACTGAAAATCTGTGGTCAGATTCACAGATGCCTCAAAGGGCAAGATACAATTTTCTGAACACTTGTTTTTTAAAACAAGCTTTAAAATGATCCGGGTAGAAGAACGGAGGGACTTTACCAAAATTTCTCTAGATCTTGACGAAAGGATAGACGGAGATCCTGATAATTCAAAATCTTCCAAACAGTCAGTTGGAAGGCACCCGGGTTCTGATGACAGATTCTCTCTCTGTTTAGAGTAAGAACATTGTCTGACAGAGGTAACCTGAGGGGAGTCGATTAGAAGATCCAGGAGATCAGGAAAGCATGATTTCACGGGCCAAGAAGGGGCAATTAGGAAAATTACTCACCTCTGTTCTGAGGACTAAATCAGAATAAGAACCGATGGGGGGGGGGGCATGCGAAACCGAAAACATGTTCTCCTATGACTGCGATAGAGCATCCATTGCCAATGCTTGATAGTCCGGAAACGGAGATATGTAAATGGAAATTTTGTTGTACTTGGATGTAGAAAAAACGTCTATGAAATGGCGACCAAAATTTAGGATTGGATTACACCCTCTCTCAATTCACACTCCGTGTCTGGGATTGAGAAGGGACAAGATAGGCGATCGGCTAAAAAATTGAGCTTGGCTGGAACATGGGATGCTCTTAAAAAAAAGATGCACTCTCTGCACCAGAGGAGCAGAATGCAAGATATGCAAGATTGGAACACTGATCTGTCTCAACCCAACGCTTGTCAGATATAAGAATCTAGCAAGAAATAAATGCCCTGACAGGACACCAGGGGTGGATTTCATAAAGCTTAGAAATTTGCTTAAGCAAAAGAAATTTGCTAACTTTTTAGAGATTTGCTCAGAATCAGCCTTAGCGGATTTCACAAAACATTTGCTTAGGATTATTCAAAGAAAATTGGTTAGAATTCCTAGAGATTTGCTAACTTTTCTAAGACAGCTATTAGGTGGCTTAAAAAAGTTAGCACATTTTTTAGCCATGAATTACACCACAACTTTCATCAATAAACATGTAAAGTGAAGTGTTTTATTCATGAAAATGGTATTTAATGACAAATAGCCACTTAGATTAGACAAGCGAAGATTAAAGCTGTCCATTTTACTGAATTATGTCAGACAAGGAGGGGTCGCGAGTGCCTACGACTACAAAGTATACGTCAATGATCTCCTGCTAAATCTCGGTCAAATGAATGCAGACCTGAAAATCGGCACTATCGACGTTGACAGAGTTGCCTGCGCAGATGACCTCGTTCTCCTTAATGACCGCCTAAATGACATGCAGCTCAACTTGTCAGCAGCAGAGAGATATGCCAACAGGGAACAATATAATCTCCACCCAACCAAAACAATAGTATCAGTAGCAAACTCACACATCCCTAACGATATGGAACCAAAGGAAATGCTGGAGGATTAATCAAGTCCCAGTGACAGTCTGTGAAGAATTCACTCATCTTGGCATAACTAGGAATGTCAATAGCTCAGCTCAAGTCTCATCCTTCATACATGACAGAATTAGCAACGGTCGTCGCATGCTATACATGGTGACGGGAGCCGGTCTTCATGGGCTAAATGGTCTACCACCTCCTGTTGCATACAAACTATATACAACGCATGTCGTACCATGTTATATGCATGGCCTAGAATCAACCTGGATCAACCAATAAGAACTAGAAGCACTAGAACTCTTCCACAGAACCACACTGAAACATATACAGCATCTTCCCAAAGCATGTGCTACCTCAGCTGTGTACCTTCTTCTTCTTCGAAGCAGAACCTGATGCCTGTCGACTATATTTATTCGCTGCTATAGCACGTCAAAAGGACTCTACAATTGCCAAATTAGCCTACAGACAACTCATCGTCAATCGCCCAACTGACAAAAGCTGGTTCTCCATGATCGCAACATTATTCTACAAATACAATCTCGGTAACCCTGTGCAATTCATAGAGAATCCTGTAGATAAGAGGTCGAGATAACATTCGAGAATACGTTCCAATGTCAACTCTGTATGGGCAATGCAGGGTTAGTGCCGTGTTCCATTAATATGTACGGTCTGTTTCTAAACATTAGAAACCTATAAAATTAAGCAACAAATTTAAATGAACAAACATTGATTTTAGTTGAATTACCTCCCGTGAAAAATAGTCAGACAAATACAATTGAAATGGTAGTCTCTGATTCATAGATGTGGTAAAATTTTTTACCAATCAAAACGCGACCTTCATTCGAAAAGCCACTTATAGCATGAAAAAATATTTGCTCAATTGAGCAAATCTCTAGCCTGAGCAAACATGCTTTGTGAAATCCACTAACTATATTTGTAGAAAAATTTTCAAATGAGAAGTTTGCTTAAGCAAATGTCAGGTTAGCAAATTTCTTAGCTTAGAGAGCTTTATGAAATCCACCCAAGACAAAGTCATCCAGAAAGAAGATGAAAGTTTGAACTGCAAAAAAACCTACGGTTAAACCAGAGGTTAGGATGTATGTATGTATGTATTTATATAGCGCCAATTCCAGAATTAACTGCCCAAAGGCGCTTTACAAAAGTTAAAGCTAATTTAAAATAGTGAAATATGCTTTTTGGAACAAATGGGTTTTTAGAAGAGTTTTGAAAGCCTCAACATTGTTGCTGTTTTGAATGTTGGATGGAAGGTCGTTCCAAAGTTTTGGTCCAGCTATGGAGAAAGCACGCTCTCCAATGACAAGATTGGAATTGGGTACTACGCAGAGTAGCTGTTCACTCGATCTTAGTGCTCTCGGTGCTATATGAGAATCATTACTTAACATCAGTAATATTAGGATGACTTGAGTTAGGACAAGAATATAGATCTAGGATAAAGATTAAGACCGTATTCAATAAATAACATTCATGAAAATCAGCTGATAGGGAATTAGATTCAGACCTTCTACTGGCTTAAGCAAATGCCAACACAATACCAATTTATGAGTTAAATGTTACAGATAAAGAAAATACAAAGGTTCAAATGATTAATTGCAAAAATTGAAGAACAAGAGAAAGAATCCAAGGAATAGGATTCTGACTGGAGTGAAAGAATTGCTTACAATTTAGGCTAAGTCGTGAAAAAATTCTGGTCCTTAACTCAAGTGATAAAAACCTTAGGCAAAAGAATCCAGACAGAATCTATACGTACTGGAGAAAAAAGGAACCAATTTTCCCAACCTTGAAAAAGGGCTAATCAGTAAACCGACATACTGACATATAGATGAAACGGAGGCCAAGAACTAATGGACTGAACATCTATGATCAGAATCTATAACAAACCTTGGAACCATGTATAACCATGTATATTATATAGAAATCGCCGTAACGGACATGAAGCAGATCCTGATAGTAGCTATAATAGTAATCTAATGCATATTATAAGAATATTCTCTAAAGATTATATGAGAAATAAAGCTGCTACATTACTTAACATCAGTAATATTAGAGAACAATGCATTTAGTTAATGTTATGACAAAACAAATATTCTATTCTATTAAAAAAAGATGGCAGAACTAGGCAATTAGAAAATATCTTAACTGGTAACTAGCACACCACCCTCCAAATGATGCAGAGAGAACTAAAATTTCATGAAATTGAGATTCTGGGACAAAGCTTGGCGCATAGCTTAGCTAGAGATGGGTGGGGAATAACTAAAAGTGGATTCATCCATTGTGATATAAGTACTGTAATATTTCTCAAGTAGATTTGTCAAAAAAGCAGATTGAGTTTTTGTTTTATGTCCATTCATTCGTTCCATTTCCAGACCAAGAAGAATATTTTGGAAAATTTACCCCTGAAATTACAAGCTCGATAACCGAGCCAGTCATTCAGTGTTAAGTCTCCAAAAACAATACTCCTTTGGTCTGCAAATGTACATTTTCTCTGGCAAAATATCAGTATTTGTATGACAACACTCATTGGTAACATTTTTCCAGCTTGCAACAATTTCAGGGTTCATACACCTTGGGCACAATAAAATTCTATACTTTTTCCAAACATATATTTCAAAATTCCAGACCCACTATAATAATTAGTGACTAATGACCCAATATTTATAAATATCTTAACACCCTCCTCCCACCCCACCCACATACCCCACTACAAAAACAAAGAATCGAATATCTTACATTGTTGTGGCTTACCTAGTTGAGCAACCCTCTCCAGCCCACCCACCACCACCTTGAAAGCAATGGCTTCCAGTCATATTATTTTCAAAATATTTAAAAGAATATGCTTTAATTTGTAAAGAATTCCACCTGTATCAAAGAACTACCGTCTTAATTGCCCCAAAGACAACAGGGGTTGAAATGGTTATAAAATTGTACCTGTGACGGGTAGATTTTTTTGTAACTGTTACCAAATATTTGTACTTGTACAAGCAGCGTACATTTCTAGTATAAAACAATAACCCGCAAGTCTGCCACAATAAAAAGCGTAACAAGCTCTAAGGCATTTAGTAGATAGCGTGACCCTTCTTAACTTGTATGCTTTAAACTGACAATTTAGTGCAAATGCGATTTACTTGAAAATAAGAGATACTACGCACCGGTTTTCCTGACATATAGTCCTGTTTTCTCGGTCACTCCAAAGCAATGAACCACTTAAATATCGGGTGGTATTACTGTCAGAACCTTCCAATAATAATATATTGGGTCATATAACCCGTCAAAGTGGGCGCTAACAAATTGCTTTTAAAAGCGGCACAGTGACTAGATTTTTCGTTCGCCATTAGCCATCAATATTAATCGCGAGAGTCGCACAGAGATTGGTTGAAATAAATCATGTGATTAATTTGTTACGAATGACGAGGCACGTGATCAAAATTTTACTACGATAGTAATTTTCATTCATGCCTATTGAAATCGGATATCCCGCGAGCCAATCAGAAACTACGAGTGCGCATTATCGATTGTTATTAACTACGACTGTGCAGTCACGCCAGACATTTCTCATTACCGGTGTATTAGCAGACACCCCCTCTAGGCTGATTCGTGACATAATTTGTATTGTTGAAATTAGTAACCGGGATCGTGACGTTCTGTAAGAATGGAATCTTTACGTTTTTGGAAGCGTTTACCGGTATTTATGAGAATCCAGTTGGATTCCTGTAGTTTTCAATTTCGGGAATATTACGAGAATGCCGTCGAATTTCGAGGCCTGAATTATGGTGTGTCATGGACAAATACACACTGACACAGTAGCTAGGATCTATGAATGTAACAGTTTAATTTAACAGATAAATTCTTAAACAGCTGTCTCTACAAGCCAACTGAAACTCAAGGAGAATATACTGTGAGACTCACTCAACAATGCATGTCTTCCTATGTTATATCGGGATCCAATCGCGTATATAAAATAATACATCGGGAACATGCCAGCTGACGGTCGCACATACTTGCATGCAACAGTTTATAATTGAACAGTCCGTTGTTGATGCATAACGTGTAGCGAGACTAGTTTCCGGCCTATGTAGTAATGCTAGCGGAAATACAACGGAAGTTTGTCTCTGACACATGCGCGCAGTCGCTTATTTATAGAATTTGACAGACAGATGTTATCGATCTTTTAGATGTTTGAAAATGCTAAATTCCGTTGTAAATAGCATGCTTCATATCAAAAAGTTGTTGAATCTTCCTGTTTTCCATGATCAGAGATAACTACCGTTCTAGGCTTTGTCACTTACGTGACCATTTTTTCGTTCACGGTAATTTTACTTCACGTAACCGACACGCGAACGAAACGATCGTTCGCGCCAAATTTTGAGGGCTGAATATAGTCAAATATTTCTTGGGCACGATAATTTCCTTCCGCTCCCGCTAATGCCAGTCCCTGGCATTAGAAAAATAAATAACATTATAATCATGGCACTGTCAACGACTGTCCCTGAAGCTGGTCACGTCATGGCTCCTGAGATATGGCATCTGTATAATACTTCCATAACCGCATCACTTGTAGATTTTCATCACATATATCCTACATACGCAACTATATAAATATATTATCTTCATTTAAAATATAAAACTATTAATCTGTAATCCATTTCATTAAGCCAATGTAGCACAATTTAGCTGATGCGATGATGGAAATTTCACACAATATAATTATCCCATGTAGCTCCATTGCTTCACTCGGGTTCAGCAGCCGAAATAACAGTTCATAATAGCACATCTCATGACTGTGATGTTTTGGTTCTGACTGATTCAACCACAACTTTTCAAAACATGTTTACCTGAAAATGTTTCAGTCAGAATCACAGGAACATAGCGGAGAGAACTTGTCAACACAATTATTTAATGTATTACATGTATTTAATGCCTTCTATTATATTGACCTTTGTTATTGTACTTAATGGCTGAATATTGATTATAATTTGATGACCTTTGAGTTTCATTGACCAACCTTTCATATTGTTCTTTAAGTTGCATATTTTCTAGTTGAAGATTTTCAATTCTTTGTCGCCGAGACAGATTTATATTATGGAGTTCTGAAAAGGTATTTTGAAATTCAGCAAATTTGCTGTTGTAATCTTCCTTGTCCTTTTTTATTTGGTCCTTGTATGCATATATTTCTGTTTCTTGCTTAATTAGCAGTGTTTGATTATCAATGCAATTGCATGACAGATTATTTTCTTCTGTTGGTGTTGTCTGGACTGACATTTCATCAGATAAATAATCTGTCCATGTAGATGTATTGTGCGTATCTACAGAGCACGTGGCGCACATGGCTGAAGGAAGATTACAGGTTTCGGTCGCAACAGTAGCAGTGTAATTTTCATTAGCAGCAGTCTGAGTTGATTTTGACACACGTTTTGTTTCTGTAAATATGGAAGGATTAATTATTGGCTTTGAATCCAGTCGTTGTTCATTTTTAGCACAATTAATTACACTTTGTGGTGATGTCAAAGCAAGAGATTGATTTATATTGCTTGAGAAATTTTTCTTGACAGGGCACGATGGGATTTTCTTAGAAGTCTCACATTCACTTGCTTTTACGCTTACAGATGATACAAAGTTGTCTTGTTTTGATTGCGAGTTCGTTTTAGTATTTACTATTTGATATGGTGTAGTGTGTTGATTACGTGATTTCACTACACTATTTCTTGGCTTGTTAGCCATTTGAACAGAGGAATTCTTATTACATGGAGATTTCAGTTTCTGTACATTATTATTAACATATATATTATGCCTATGTTGAACATTAACCTTAGCATTAGAATTATGATGATTTAGTCTACCATCTAGGGGGTTACTGTAGCACATGTTTGGTTGATTTTTCATAAAATCTCAGATTTTCACCCCCAAAATTGATCAATCAAAATTCTGCGAAAAAATGCCTGGAGCGTACCAGATTAGGATCATTCCAGCCAAATTTGGTTGAAATCGGTCAAACCGTTAAGGAGGACACGATTTGACACACGGACAGACGGATGGCCAGGTGAGCTAAAAACCTATATAAAATCAATTTCGTCCTCAAAATCCATCAAACAAAAAAATCCAATATGGCCACCAAACACACTACATTTTGATTGGCCCACGAGGGCCATGATTCTTTAACAAACTTGAATCTCTATGCGGTAAGGATGCTTCGTGCCAAATATAATTGAAATTGGCCCAGTAGTTCTCGAGAAGACATTTAAAATTTTCCATTGCTTTAGTATAGGAGCTTTTGTTGGGAAAATGATCCAAGTTCTGAAAATTGCCCGAGCCAGACCCGGATCCGGAGCCAGACCCAGATCAGGAAAACAACCCTAATCTTAGGCCAGAGCCCTACCAACAACTTATGCTGGAACTGGACCTGGACACGAACCCAGGAGAGAAAGCCTCGGCCCATGACCGTAATGATACCTAAAACCGGATCCAGGCCCAAATCCGGACATGGGAGCACTCCCGTGTGTGAACCTGAACCTGACACCGGACCCCAAACCAGCTGTTCCCACGTCCGGGATCTGGGTCTGGAAAATCCCTGACCGGGGTCTCGATCCGGGGCCAGACAAACTACAGATACTGAGAATGAATCCACTTGTTTTGTAGATGAGAATGTTTCCGACGACTTGAATGCCTGAACTTGAAAATCCATAGATTTAGCTATCTTTGCTGTAGTCTTTGATGAAGAAGAGCAAGACGTATGCGTTATCACCTCCATAGGGCCGTGAAGAAATTATTAGAACAGGGTGCATAAATGACAATCCAAGACTTTGCCTTGACTTATCTTTAGTGTGACTTGGTCTTTGGTGACAGATAGAAAGTCATGAAGACATAGCGAGTTACATGTTAGTAGACACTATTTAATCTGTTAGTAAACAGCCCTGTTTATAAAGGACTACTCGCTAAACTTCAGAGGACAGCGTGGTGTATCTTTGTGGTGTACATCCACCCACCACACCTGTGCTGCCACCGTCACGTGCTGTAAATTCTTGACGCAAGAACCATTTGGACCTCAGAAAATGAAGTCTTATGCGCTTTTAACTCTAAGAGCTTTGTCTTGCTCTAATTGTTTCACTTTCGACAACATCTACTCATGAATGAATTAGATCCACATGTCCCCAAACAGCCTATAGCTAAATCTATTGAGGTATTCAATTCTCAATATATGTTGCTGTAGACATTCCTGGTATGTTTTCATCAGAAGATTTTTCTGTCTCGGACTTCAGTTTCTGAGAACTGACTGAATGAACTGCTTTTATAAAACTGTGGCATATCCGTGATGAAAATTGTAAACCTGGATGTTTTTCGACTGTTTGTCTTTCTTACGGCGATTCATCTTTTTGGATCATAAAAATAAATTAAATCATGGAGCAACAGCTCTAAAGGAGGCTAAGTTAGTCGACCACTAACTAGAAAATATAAATTCTTTAAGAAACGTGTCTGATGACATGATTACTAAAAGAATATTAGGTTTATCCTTCGGCGATCCGTTATCTGAATCGTAAAAATAAAAGTTTCATAGAGCAACAGCTCTAAGAGATGCTAAGTTAGAACAACTAACTGAAAACGGTTAACGTTTAACAAGCATCTTTAAGTTATTATTTTATTTTAATATAATCCTTAAATTATCTTATAGCCAACTTTTCTACAAAAGATAGAAACCATATATAAGTTTTTGAGAGTAGAGCTAACACAAATAAATACATGACAACAGCACTCTGCCATGCCTGATTTTAAACAAAGAAGCGTTTAAGGTGCTTACTATGAGCCTTAACAGGTAATCAATGCGTTATTTCTTGCTAAACCTTAACGCTAATCACAAAAAACAGCTACAGATTTTATACCACTTGAAAACTTATCAAACCCTCAAACCACTTATCTTGGATGATTTCTTGACTAGCTCCGGCATTATTATCAATCTCCTGATGTAAATTCTCCAAAATAGCAGACAAAAACTCTTATTTTGTGAGACTTTTTTAAACTTTCCACCATTCCCTACCAAGTAGGAAACTAGAATGGTGTCGCCATTGCTATCAAAAATGGTTATGTGATTGCTGTTAGCCAATCATCGGCATTGTTTAGAGAAGCACCATCTAACACCGGCTATGGGTATTGTTCATTAACCCTGTCAATGTCAATCTACTGAGCTCTAGTACTCAAGCGAATTACTAAGCTACTCAAACATTTGGAGAGGAGCCTTCAGTTACTCACCAATCACAATACCCAGGAGACAGTGAGTGAAAGATTCTTACTACTAATCTTCCCTTCCGAGAAGGAAAGAGCTGTATATAGTAACGTGCAGAGGTATGGTGTTATGTAATAACAACCTGAAGAACTAGAGATAAACTCCAAGATGGAATCATTGGTGGATTCTGTGGTCTCAGATTACCCATGCCTTTGATCAAAGTATTTAGATTACATACTTCATCAGTTGTCCTATTAGCCAAGGAAGGGATAACACTCGTTAGTGCTGATTTATTACCAGCTATAGAGTCTGGCTTGGGGCTATAGGTATCATATAAGTAACAGAGGAAATCGGCTACTACTTCAATAGATGCATCCATTAGTCATCTTTTCGAGCACCATTTTAGAAATCTGTTGATTTTCCAGTTATATGCTCTGGAGGGTGACCCCCTTCTGGCACTCGCCACGAAACTGGCTGATTGCTCAGAAAGGCCCTCCTTAATTGCAGATTTTGTGACAGCACTCATACATTAAATTGGAACATTAACAGACTGTTGTGTAGGGTCTTGCCCTGGATGATTATATTGTCCATCAAAAGCAGAGGAAGTGGATTGCAGACCAGAAGCTCCAGCAGATTTGTATACCATGATCGGCTTGGACAATTCAAGCCGATCAGAAGCACTTGCCACTCCTGCCTGATAACTAGCAAATCTGTTGCGATAGCGCTCAGATCTGGAATCTTAGCATTCTTTTGCATTGCGAATAAATCTATGTTTGGTTTGCCTCAGTGGGAGAACCAACGATCAGGCCCACATTGATTTAGTTGCCATCCCATTGGAAGAATGCTCATCATTCGGCGCAAAGAGTCCACTAGGAGATTTAGTCTTCTCAGAATATGAGCTGCTTTCAAGGTGATCCCATTATCTAGGCACGAGCAAAGCAGTTTCCATTTCATCATAGACTGGGTGACTTCATTCCGCCATGGCAGTTTATGCAAGTCACTACTGTTGTATTGTCTGATCGAACCAGAACAATCTTGCCCTTGACCTTCTCTAGTAAGTGTTCTATGGCTAAGACTACTGCTCGCATTTCTAGCAGATTGATATGTTCTTGTGACTGATCCAGATTCCAAAGCCCTGATACATTGTCTCCTTCCTGGTAAGCTACCCATCCCTCCTCTGATGCATCTGTGTACATCGTTAACTGAGGGTGGGTAGGTGACAATGTCAGAGCGACATCACATTCCCCCCCCCCACCACCCGAAGATTTTTTCGTTTCATCCACCACTGAAGATGGTGAATAAAAGGTTCCAACACTGACACCCTGGAGTCCAGGAATCCCGTAGTCTGGGTCCACTGTGTCATGAAAAATAACTGGATAGGCCACCGGCGAAAGGCTGCCTGTGGAATGACTGGTTCCAGAGAAACCATCAATCACAGCATTCTCAAGTAGACCCGTGCCAGGACATAACGACTGCTGCACACTGACTGTATGACTGAGATGAGTACTTCTACTCTCTCCTGAGAAGGCTAAAGATACCCTGTCTCTAGATCGATGAACATGCCCAGGTAAACAAACTTCTGGGATGTCCTCAGCTCTGATTTTTTAAAGTTGATTATCCGGCCTATATCTGTAAGAGTTTTCAAAACTATATCAAGATTTGCTGATAGACTTTCTTGATTGTGTGCTTTTAACAGCCAGTGGACTGCTATGTGTCTCCTGCGGAGGAATGACATCATAGCTAGGACCACTCGAGTGAAGACCCAAGGAGCTGTCAAAATTCCAAATGGGAGAACCCTGAATTCCCATTGGCAGACCTGAAAAGCAAATCTCAGGAACCGACGAAAGCTCTTCGCAATGGGAATGTGAAAATAAGCATCTTTTAGATCTATTGATGCTGTCCACATTCCCTTCCTCAATCCTGCTAACATCGTTCTTACAGTTTCCATCTTGAAACTTGGTGTGAGGATAAACCTGTGGAGAGGTATGAGGTTGATAATCGGTCTCCACCATCCAGTGCTTTTTGTCACTAGGAACACGGTTGAATAGTAACCCGGACAGTTTTGTGCGGGTTGAATTGCATGTTTTTGTATGAGGGATTGAATTTCTTGCTCTATACACAACCGCTGAGCTGGATCTCCTGGATTTTGAGTCCAGACCGGAACCAGAGACAGGTGTGATGGCTGTCTTGATATCCAGTCTGGATGGTAACCGACTGAAAGCCATCGCACGACTGAGCGATCCTGAGTAACCAGCTCGCCTCTTGCATGTGGAAGGCCAGACTTAAGGATTGAGGTGGACCCGAGAGGTGCAAGAGCTGCCCTGTCTCTGGTGGCTGTCCTAGCAGCACTGGTGTGAACCTTGTGGGTGCCGACCTATCAGGTTTGACCAGAACCTCGCGCTCGTCTGCTTGCGTCACGCGCACCTCGGTACGCGGGCTGCCTGGCGGGTTGCGCCGGAGCCTGCACTCCACCCTAGCGGGCTTATGCTGGCATTGCCGCAGCTGATGCCGAGTTTGTGGTTGGCCTCTGAAAGGGCCACCACAACCTCAAGCCTGCTGAGGGTGGAAGGCATGGGGCGCGCCATGAACGCGCTCCCTGCAGAGCACTTTAAACTGCTCATGCAGCGCCCTCTGGTTATTCCCCACCTCCTCAGTGGCCACCTGTGAATGTTCGACGAGCCTAGGGCCTTCATCGTCCTCAACAACATTCACTGGTGGGGTAACAGCTGGAGCTGGAGATACCCTTGGATAGCCATGGAAAACATACGGACCTGCTAGGGCCAGCATGGCTTGCGCCGTGGCTATTCAGCATCATGGGGGGGGGGGGGGGGCGCTAAATGCTTAACGTCATAGTCCATACCTTCCTCAACATAACACTCAGCGAGGCGAGGGATACAGTATAGACGGCCATCGGCTCCAAGCCGTCGAGCTGTGAAAGCTACTCCCGAAAAGGTAGTTCCACGGAAAAGGTCACCCATGCGACCGCTGGGGTGGGGGGGGTGGGGGGGAATGGATTTCCATCGGCAGGCCACAACAGATTGACCTCTTCCTCCTGCCCAGAAAGATTAGACACGAGATCCTGAATGGAAGAACCCTGAATTCCCATTGGTGGCCCTGAAAGGTAAATCGCAGGTACTGATGGAAGCTCTTCGCGAATGCAATGTGAAAGTATGCATCCTTGAGATCTATCGTTGCAGTCCACATTCCTTTTCTCAACCCCACCAGCACCATTCTTACTTTTCTCATTTTGAAACTCGGTGTGGAAATAAACCTGTTTAGAGGTTTCAGATTAAGAATAGGTCCTCATCCTCCAGTGGTTTTCGTTACCAGGAAAACAGTTGAATAGAAGCCCAGACAATTCTGAGCCGACCAAATTGCCTGCTTTTGTATGAGGGAATTTATTTCCTCTTCTATGAACAACCATTGATGTGGATCTCCTGAATCTTAAGTCCAGATCGGTAGCGGAGACAGGAGAGACGGTGGATTGCTTATCCAATCGGGATGGTATCCGACTGAAAGCCATCGCAAAACTAAGTGGTCCTGTGTTACCTGCTTCCACACGTGAAGGATAGAGGCCAGGTAGGCCTGGCCTCCCACGGGAACATCTCGGGGCTGAGATGGACCTGAGAAGAGCAAGAGCGGCACTGTCTCCGAAGCTGTTTCAAGCAGCACTGTGGTCCTTGTGAGAGGAGCACCATCAGGTATGACCACACTCCTCCCCTCCCACCTTACCCACCCAGATCCACCTCTACCTGCGACGCGCGCACCACGTTGTGTGGGCTGCCTGGAAGGCTGAACCTGTGGTGCCTGCTCCCAACCCATACACCCCACCCTCAAGCTCTGGCAAGGCCTAGGCCTTCGCTGAGCTGATGGTTGAGGCCAACCCAATTGCTGCTGCAGAGGGTTCACAAGGGGCGCTACGCGAATGCGTTCTCGGTGGAGAACCTCAAATTGCTCTCACAGCACCCTCTGGTTGTTAACCAGAATCACTGTCTCCTGGAGGTACTTGCACCCTTCAGCTCCAAAGAGAAAAGGCCCTGACATAGATGTCCTTAGAAGCCTAGTGTACAAGTCCTGGAATGGGCACAGATTGTCTAGTCGCCGCGCCTGGGAATGCCATGTAACACTTAGTGTCAAACAATCCAGAGCCAGATTGATGGAATCCTGGATGGCTCTCTGGACTGTGCTCGGCGATGGGATGCAGATGCCGTTACCACCCCTTGTAACAGCTTGGAAGTGTGAGACAAGGCTGACATTGCTACTCTGGCACTCTCCTCTGAATCCGTGCGGAAATGGCCGACCGAGGATTGTTGGCACATTTAAGGGAATGGTCTCAGAACCGCAAAGCTGCATGGTCATCCATGCATGGCTTTGGGACAACACCGTATTGCTGATATTGTTCAGCGTTAATACGGCACCGCTTAGTCACCTTGCGCGGGGGCTTTACAAGCCTTCCATCAGGTTGAACATATCAATGATATGCTCATCATGTGGCAGAGACGGCATAGTGACTGCCGCTGGTTTACCCTGAAGCCACGGGTGAGAATCCTGATTGGTAACTGATGGCTCTACGTGGAGTTCTGGCTGAACGCTTACCAACCATTGGCAAGCGTTAAGCCAGTCTTTCTTGGTAGCCGCCTGGGAAGTATCGACTAGTGCAAGGCCTTCGCCGTCTTCCATAACATTCCCAGGTGGATAATTAGTTGGTACTGTTGGATAGCTGGCTAAGCCATACAGACATGAAAGGGATGTCAGGGCTTGAGCCGTGGATAGACAAGGAGCCGGAGCCATAATTCATGTTGCCAGGGTCCATGTCTTAAATACCGTACTTCAGAGCAATACAAATTTTGAGAAACAATACATCTAGGAACACTTTGACACTGTATGAAAGGAAGTTGCATAGTAAATAGATGAGCTACGACTACTGAGACTACTGCTTGCAGACACCAAGCTCAGAGTATGAGTCAAGTCAGTGAAGTATGTAGAGTTTAAGACATCAATCGGCTCCCCATAGGGAGATGGTCTATCTCTGGTGCTTTTCAGCTGTTACCTTGCCACTGCATTCAAATCAGTGCGGGAATGTTCTACAAGACCCACCACCCACGTCCCCCCCCCCACCCCCACCCCCAGTGTCAATACTGGGTTTGCGCTAGAGATGGAATATGCCAATGATGTAGACTTCATAGATGAGGAAAAGAAACCCCTTGACAAACTTCTAACAATAGCTGCAAGTAACCTAAAAATTGAGAATCTCTATGAATGAATCCAAAACATACCCACATATACCTATCTACAAAGCATGAAACTAAAGAAGATGATGATCCACTTCGTGGCGGCGAACCATGAAGGAAAAGTAAAATCCTGGGCTCACTGCTTTGCAGTACTGCTGACATTGCTGCATGCTGCGTCATGGGGAACACAGCTTTCCAGTCCTTCTGGAAGCTATGGATTCGTAGATCAAAGATGCCCTTGATAAAAAGGCTACCTTCATACAATGCAACCTGCGCATCCTTGTATAACTGTAACATCTGGGCAGCTCCAAAGGTAGCTCTAGACAAACTCGATGCCTGCTACCGCAAACACCTACGCACCATCACTGGACACCGATGGCCAGACAGCATAATTTCCAATGATGCACTATACAAAATGTGTAATACGTCGCTGCTGTCTGTAAAAGTTGTCCAGCAAAGATGGTCCATGTTTGGCCATGTGCAAAGGATGCCAGATGACACACCAGCACAGAGCCTTGGAATTCTCCCTACTCTGAGCCAGCAAAGACACAGCCCGGAGAGGACGTCATTGCATAATTCTGCTAAGCATACTACGAGGTGACCTAAAAAATGCAGGACTCGGTACACTCAAGTCAAGAATGGACCTGAGTAAGTTAAAGATTTTGGCTGAGGGCAAGACATGGTGGGCAAAAGTGAAGAAAGACTGATTGCAGCTGTAGGATGTTTCTACTATTACAGCCGCGGAATACAGTAATCATACATACATAGTAAATTGAATCAAAATACTTACTCAAGAAATTCAACTAGCAAGGGTCGATTATGATGTAATTTTCTTGAGAGGGAAGATAGCAGTTAACGAATAACAGTCTAATCTGATGGAATCCAGCACTCTCACGGATACATGTATTCCCTCTGAAGGATTTTTGTATAGACCAATACATTACCATTGGAGAAAACAGGAAAAAGGCTAGGCAGTCTAAAAATTGTTAAATTTTCACAAATACTGAGAGCCTTCGTGAAATCTCCCTACCTAAGTAGAACATCTCCATATTAGCCTAGACTAAGATGCTTCTGAGAGATAGCCACCAGTCAGAGCTCTGAACATCTGATGAACTGAAAATGAGAGTCCAAGGGCAGAGAGGTAAAGATCTTATGTTTTACACATCTCTGAAAATATAACCCCTAGTATATGGGATGAAGGACTGGTGGTATGTCAAGACTGTTTTGGTGAATCAGGAAAGACATAAAACAGCTATAAGGTTAGGTAATACAGGCAGAACAAATGTTTAATAACATTAGAATATGACCAGGACCTCAATAATCCCGAGTCCAGGATTTAGATGACACTAAGTGCTTACGCTAAATACAATATGACAACACCTGATAGCTTGTCCCAGGCTGGTCATCAGGCATCTGAACATTGTTTGCCATGATGGAGAATAAGGAATTAGACCTCTGAATTGGAAATTAAGGCTTAGAATCTGGATTGTAGAGTAACAAAAGTAGCTAGGCTAAAAGAAGCGTGTTGCAATGACACTCTGCGCATGTCCGCCATTGGGTTGCACATCAGCTGAGCTGGCAGATGCAACCTGCCTATTGAGGGCAATTTCTTTCAAAGTCTGTGTAATATTGAAGCTGGATTAATATTTAGGAAATACCATTGAGTATCAGGATGGTAAGTATACTCTTTAGGTGAAACATATGGACCAAATGTGAAGGAAATATATGTATGCCTTCTAGTATTATGCTCCAGAAAACACTTTTTACAAATTTTAAATTTCTAAGGAACATAACTCTAGGCAAATATGGACTGAATTTTTTGAAGCACAACCCCAAATATTGCTGCCAAAATGCATTGATGTACCAAGTTTGACATAAATCCATGTAGGAATTCTAAAATTATGCTTCAGTCACCAAATTTTGAAGTTTGTTCAGCAACATAAGTCTGTTAATATGCATGGATTTTGCCAAATTCCATTCCTGTCCTTCATGTACAAACTATTTAGTGAATTCATGCAGGATTTCTCGTGATATATTCTGGATAGCAGAGGTTGAAATGTATTTTACTCTATATGGAGATGAATATAGATGAATTTAACTGACACATAGTGCATTCACTGAGTGAACTGATGCCTTGGCACAAAACTTGAAGCTGATCCATGCATGCTTCTTAGAGCTATGGTCTGGAAAGCAATTTCAGACAGACACATGGAAATACTGATGTATGGACTAGGACAATGTATTAGGTCTGGGGTTGATGGTGTCGGGAACAAGGACAATCTGTCAAGATATATGGCATCCCAAAAATGTTGATGACATTTAAACAGAATGACAGATAGATTGAGAGATGAATAAAGCCATATAAGTATATAGAGATAGAGAGATAAAAGGATTGAGGGAAAAACAGACAGATGGATATAGTTCTAGTGCTTGCTCTGAATGAGAGGTCAGCTGATCTCAAGATAACAAGATGATATAAACTCAAGACTCCACACAAAATCAACAATTTCAACACATGACATGTACACAGAACTGGCAATTCATATGCAGATGTGTATATTGACACTTAAAACAAGAGATTTCTTCATATTCCCATTATAAATGTACCCACAGAGTTTCGTTAACATAGTAAAATTAGAAATCAAGGCATTGAATGAAAATCAACCTCTTTATTCACAGACAGATGGATGTATGTATGGACATATGGATGGACAGAAGCAAACCCATATTCTCATCCACCCCACACCCTGCTTTCCCAAAGTTAAGTGTGTGTATAATGAGAGAGGTACTTACACACAGTTACTGGGAAGCTTAATGGTGATGAAGACTGTACTAAATGTGACACTGAATAGATGACAATAGTGTATTGTTCTCCAGCTTCAAGGGTTCCTATAGATGCCCTGTAATTATCCTGTCCAGTTACAACATCCACACTTGGAATAGTCGGTACACTAGCACCAGTAGCTCTAGTCACAGTGATCTGGAATGTATCGGCATGACCAGCACCCTTTATCCAGTTCATGTGAAAGACTGTATTTACATGTTCTGATGGACGTGGTAATGGCAAAGTTGGAATAGAAGGATCTGAAAGCATAAGTATTAAAACATGTCAGAGTTGTCTTTTCTTGCATCTGTTTAGATCACAATATCATAGATTTATCTGTATCATGGACACTTTTTATCAATGACCCTAAATGTGAATGTTGGTGTATGGATCCAAATAGAACTGAAATGTAATTTCAACATTTACAAGCTTTTTCTGACAAGGTTATTATGGACCAAGTTTGAAAGAAATCTATGTATGCCTTCTAGAATTATGCTCTAGAAAGGTTTTTATAAATTTTAAGTTTCTAACTCTGGGCAAATATGTATGGAATTTATTGAAACACGATCCCAAGCAATGCCCTATGATTATAATGTATTGATGTGTTGTTGGACGGAGAGGCCAGGTTTCGTATCAGGATGGCAAGTATAAACTGTCTAGTGAAAAATGAAATCTGTGATTTTGTTTATTTTACATCAAGACTACACTTAAATGAATTCAGAGTGAGGAGAGTCATGCACAGTCAGAAGACTGGTTCTTCCCCAGAAGAGTAAACTCTTTTGCGTTTACAACGCCATCCGAAGTTCTTTTCTAAAAACAACCAGGAAGTGATTTGATCATCGCCTAAAATGATCGATGCTGTGAGTAATAACCGTTACGCAAGGCATGCTTAAACAACATCCCTCCCCCCTCCCCATTCTTTGTAGAAAGAAGAGCAGCAAATGTCAATGTCCTATATGCTCTCTATGTACTAATGGCAAAGTACTATAGGGCATCAAAACACCAAGCTTCATTTTCGTATAATCTCCATGATAATAAACGACATTCAAAACACGAACCATTAATGGATAAGCGGAATATGTGAATAAAAACTCATACACAAACAAACAGCGAAGTAACCTTATTTGATGGCGGTATCCTCTTCGAATGAGCCAATGCGAGGTGTGGTGCTGTGTAGTGAGAGATTCAGGCCACAGATATAATATCTGAGAGCGCTGACTAGCTAGTTTATTTCTTCAAAATTACTGGGCTACCGACATGTCATCCACCAGCACTCCATTGAATAGAGCCGTGGACGTCACTATGCAACGGACACTGTGAGCCTAGGGATGTGCTCAAACTGGTCAAGCTGCTCATGATATCGTTTTGCAAATGAAAACAATATCATGATATTGTTTGCAATTTATCGTTTGGAAAAAAATACTTGTAAAATCACTAAAATGCCTGTTTTGTTGAGATTCATAAGCAAAATGTTGATTTTTGCAAGAATTATATAATATGGTCTAGATTCAATACTAACATGCTCTGTGGTAACTGGCTTATAATAATAACTGTTTAATTAACAATTTTAATTAATGTTGTAGCATGTACCTGTCTATTGCTGTATGACATTTCTCTGTTACCATATAGTATCATTAGTATGACTATGATTATCATATTCTTGCACTTGTTTTGTAACTTTTGATTCATGTTTTTTCTTACTTTGTTACAAACTAACTGTGGATACTCAATACATTTCTGAAATAACTACACTCTGCTTGTGTTATTTCATTTGGCAATTTCAGTTTTCAATCCATATATAAAATTATCCATAATATGTGAGTTAGCTTGAATGAATAATAAATTAATAACTTAATATATTAAACTCATAAAATTTACTTTTATTAATTACTGTCGCTTGGCATGTGAGCAATGTTTTTGAGAAGACAAAGAAAGGACAGTGGATGTGACGCAGTAATATAGTTATATTGCCTGATACATGTTGTCATGTAAAATAGCTGCTCATTGATTGGTTTCACTGGAATCCTAGAAGCAACTTAAAATCATAGTCATTACATCTTTAATGACTCAACTTGGTGAAGAAAATCAAATTACTTGCTTACTGAATATCCATTTGCAAGTCAAGAGAAGACATTTTGAGGATTTATGACTGAAGTGGCTGGCTCGGTTATCAAGCCAGTCACTCCAGTGGTAAATTGTCAAAAATAATCTTCTCTTGGCCTGCAAATGAACATTCCTAGACAACTACAGAAGCCTGTTTTGGCCGGTAAATACAAATTAAAAAAAAATAAATGTCACTTTCACCAATGCACAGAACATTTATAGTTGGTGGTTGTGATTCAAAAATATTAGTATGCCTGCTTGATCAGAAACAGGTGTACTACATTTAGCCGAGACAACAGCCCCAGCAGTGGAAAACACTCTTTCTGAAGGTATCAATGTAGCCGGAATATGCAAGTATCTAAGCACCATCTGATATAAAAGTGGCAATGCATGTTTCTTCTCTGACCACCATTCCAAAGGACCAGACATAGATGAAATTTAGATTCATGCTTAAATCTTTCAATCTCATCCACTACCATCTGGTCAGCACTCATATACAGTTCTGGCGATGATAACTCACCACCCATGAATAGTACATCGAAGAAGTCATCATCTGCTGATTCTTGTTCTCTCCTTTCTGTCTTTCGCTGATATATATATATATAGGAGTAACATCCGCTGAACCACTACTAACACTAGGTGTAGGCAACTGGACTTCTGAAGAAGTTTCAGTTTGATAACGAAAAGGTGGGGATTATGTGATGCGACCCATGTGTCTGGCCATCTATGCGCTTATCGATTGTAACGCAACTCCTTCTAGACCATTTCAGAGAGAAACTTGAAACTTTGGGGATGGTTGCACATATGAACAGGGATGTGCATAACACTTTTGGAATTTTGGCATGAGCCACCACCCCCCCCCCCCCCACTCGATCCGGGCCAGACAAATTACAGATACTGAGAATGAATCCACTTGTATTGTAGACGAGAAATGCTTCCGACGACTTGAATGCTTGTACTTGAAAATCCATAGATTTAGCTACCTTTGCTGTAGTCTTTGATGAAGAAAAGCAAGTCGTATGCGTTATCACCTCCATAGGGCCGTGAAGAAATTATTAGAGCAGGGTGCATAAACGACAATCCAAGACATTGCCGTGACTTATCATTAGAGTGGCTTGGTCTTTGGTGACAGACAGAAAGTCATGAAGACATAGCGAGTTACATGTTAGTAGACACTATTTAATCTGTTAGTAAACAGCCCTGTTTATAAAGGACTACTCGATACACTTCAGAGGACAGCGTGGTGTATCTTAGTGGTGTACATCCGGCCCACTACGCCTGTCGCCACGTGCTGTAAATTCTTGACGCAAGAACCATTTTGACCACAGAAAATGAAGTCTTATGCGCTTTGAACTCTTTGTCTTTCTCTAATTGTTTCACTTTCGACAACATCTACTTATGATTGAATTAAATCCACATGTCCCCAAACAGCCTATAGCTAAATCTATTGAGGTTTTCAATTCTTAATATATATTGCTGTAGACATTCCTGGTCTGTTTTCATCAGAAGACTTTTCTGTCTCGGACTTCAGTTTCAGAAAACTGACTGAATGAACTGCTTTTATAAAACTGTGGCATATCCATGATGAACAATTGTAAACCTGGATATTTTTCGACTGTTTGTCTTTCTTACGGCGATTCATCTTTTTGGATCATAAAAATAAATCATGGAGCAACAGCTCTAAAGGACGCTAAGTTAGTTGACCACTAACTAGAAAATATAAATTCTTTAAGAAACGCGTCTGATGACATGATTACTAAAAGAATATTAGGTTTATCCTTCGGCGATCCGTTATCTGAATCGTAAAAATAAAAGTTTCATAGAGCAACAGCTCTAAGAGACGCTAAGTTAGAACAACTAACTGAAAAAGGTTAACGCTTAACAAGCATCTTTAAGTTATTATTTTATTTTAATATAATCCATAAATTATCTTATAGCCAACTTTTCTACAAAAGATAGAAACCATATATAAGTTTTTGAGAGTAGAGCTAACACAAATAAATACATGACAACAGCACTCTGCCATGCCTGATTTTAAACAAAGAAGCGTTTAAGGTGCTTACTATGAGCCTTAACAGGTAATCAATGTGTTATCTCTTGGTAAACCTTAACGCTAATCACAAAAAACAGCTACAGATTTTATACCACTTGAAAACTTATCAAACCCTCAAACCACTCATCTTGGATGATTTCTTGACTTTCTCCGGCATTATTATCAATCTCCCGATGTAAATCCTCCAAAATAGCAAACAAAAACTCTTATTTTGTGAGACTTTTTTAAACTTTCCACCATTCCCTACCAAGTAGGAAACTAGAATGGTGTCACCATTGCTATCAAAAATGGCCATGTGATTGCTGTTTGCCAATCATCGGCATTGTTTAGAGAAGCACCATCTAACACCGGCTATGGGTATTGTTCATTAACCCTGTGAATGTCAATCTATTGAGCTCTAGTACTCAAGCGAATTACTAAGATACTCAAACATTTGGAGAGGAGCCTTCAGTTACTCACCAATCACAATACCCAGGAGACAGTGAGTGAAAAATTCTTACTACTAATCTTCCCTTCCGAGAAGGAAAGAGCTGTATATAGTAACGTGCAGAGGTATGGTGTTATGTAATAACAACCTGAAGAACTAGAGATAAACTCCAAGATGGAATCACTGGTGGATTCTGTGGTCCCAGATTACCCATGCCTTTGATCAAAGTATTTAGATTGCATACTTCATCAGTTGCCCTATTAGCCAAGCAAGGGATAACACTTATTAATGCTGATTTATAACCAGCTATAGAGTTAGGCTTGAGGCTATAGGTATCATATAAGTAACAGAGGAAATCGGCTACTACTTCAATAGATGCATCCATTACATAGTCATCTTTTCGAGCACCATTTTAGAAATCTGTTGATTTTCTAGTTATATGCTCTGGAGGTTGACCCCCTTCTGGCACTCGCCATGAAACTGGCTGATTGCTCAGAAAGGTCCCCCTTAATTGCAGATTTCTTGACAGCATCCATACATTAAATTGGAACATTAACAGACTGTTGTGTAGGGTCTTGCCCTGGATGATTATATTGTCCATCAAAAGCAGAGGAAGGGGATTGCAGACCAGAAGCTCCAGCAGATTTGTATACCATGATCGGCTTGGACAATTCAGGCCGATCAGAAGCACTTGCCACTCCTGCCTGATAACTAGCAAATCTGTTGCGATAGCGCTCAGATCTGGAATCTTCGCATTCTTTTGCATTGCGAATAAATCTATGTTTGGTTTGCCTCAGTGGGAGAACCAACGATCAGCCCCACATTGATTTAGTTGCCATCCCATTGGAAGAATGTTCATCATTCGGCTCAAAGATTTCACTAGGAGATTTAGTCTTCTCAGAATATGAGCTGCTTTCAAGGTGATCCCATTATCTAGGCACGAGCAAAGCAGTTTCCATTTCATCATAGACTGGGTGACTTCGTTCCGCCATGGCAGTTTATGTAAGTCACTACTGTTGTATTGTCTGATCGAACCAGAACAATCTTGCCCTTAACCTTCTCTAGGAAGTGTTCCATGGCTAAGACTACTGCTCACATTTCTAGCAGATTGATATGTTCTTGTGACTGATCCAGATTCCAAAGCCCTGATACATTGTCTCCTTCCTGGTAAGCTACCCATCCCTCCTCTGATACATCTGTGTACATCGTTAACTGAGGGTGGGGAGGTGACAACGTCAGAGCGACATCACATTCCCCCCCAACCCCCACCACCCCAAAGATTTTTTCTTTTCATCCACCACTGAAGGTGGTGAATAAAAGGTTCCAACACTGACACCCTGGAGTCCAGGAATCCCGTAGTCTGGGTCCACTGTGTCATGAGAAATAAGTGGATAGGCCGCCGGCGAAAGGCTGCCTGTGGAATGACTGGTTCCAGAGAAACCATCAACCACAGCATTCTCAAGTAGACCCGTGCCAGGACATAACGACTGTTGCACACCGACTGTATGACTGAGATGAGTACTTCTACTATCTCCTGAGAAGGGTAAAGATACCCTGTCTCTAGATCGATGAACATGCCCAGGTAAACAAACTTCTGGGATGGCCTCAGCTCTGATTTTTGAAAGTTGATTATCCAGCCTAGATCTGTAAGAGTTTTCAAAACTATATCAAGATTTGCTGATAGACTTTCTTGATTGCGTGCTTTTAACAGCCAGTTGTCTATGTACATGTGGACTGCTATGTGTCTCCTGCGGAGGTATGACGTCATAGCTAGGACCACTCGAGTGAAGACCCAAGCAGCTGTCAAAATTCCAAATGGGAGAACCCTGAATTCCCATTGGCAGACCTGAAAAGCAAATCTCAGGAGCCGACGAAAGCTCTTCGCAATGGCAATGTGAAAATAAGCATCTTTTAGATCTATTGATGCTGTCCACATTCCCTTCCTCAATCCTGCTAACATCGTTCTTACAGTTTCCATCTTGAAACTTGGTGTGAGGATAAACCTGTTGAGAGGTTTGAGGTTGATAATTGGTCTCCACCATCCAGTGCTTTTTGTCACTAGGAACACGGTTGAATAGTAACCCTGACAGTTTTGTGCGGGTTGAATTGCCTGTTTTTGTACGAGGGATTGAATTTCTTCCTCTATACACAACCGCTGATCTGGATCTCCTGGATTTTGAGTTCAGATCGGAACCAGAGACAGGTATGATGGCTGTCTTGATATCCAGTCGGGATGGTAACCGACTGAAAGCCATCGCACGACTGAGCGGTCCTGAGTAACCAGCTCCCATTCTTGCATGTGGAAGGCCAGACTTAAGGATTGAGGTGGACCCAAGAGCTGCCCTGTCTCTGGTGGCTGTCCTAGCAGCACTGGTGTGAACCTTGTAGGTGCCGACCTATCAGGTTTGACTCCCATGACCAGAACCTCGCACTCGTCTGCTTGTGTCACGCGCACCTCGGTATGCGGGCTGCTTGGCGGGTTGCGCCGGAGCCTGCACTCCACCCTAGCGGGCTTATGCTGGCATTGCCGCGGCTGATGTCGAGTTTGTGGTTGGCCTCCGAAAGGGCCACCACAACCTCAAGCCTGCTGAGGGTGGAAGGCATGGGGCGCGCCACGAACGCGCTCCCTGCAGAGCACTTTAAACTGCTCATGCAGTGCCCTCTGGTTATTCACCAGGTTTACGGTGTGTTGGAGGTGCAGGCATCCTTCACCTCCAAACAACCCCGGACCTGATATCGAGGGCCGAAGAAGCCCAGTGTGCAGATCCAGCGAAGGGCACAAATTGTCCAGGGAAAATGTGTGCCTCGCCCGTAAACCTCTGGTTACGGATCTCGTCATACAATCCAGAGCCAGGTTAATGCCATCCTGGATGGCTCTCTGGACTGTTAGAGGAGATGCTTGGCAGGCCACGGATGCCGCTACTACCCCCTGTAGCAGCTGAGAAACGCATGAGAGAGCCGAGATGGCTCCCCTTGTACTTTCTTCCGTGTCCCAAAACACAGAATCTGCGTTGCGCAAAGCACTAGCGCACCAGGGTCCCGTGTCAGAACAGGACCTGGGCCGTGTATCTTCGCCCAAAGCCGCACAGTCATCCGTGCATGGCTTTGGAACGACGCCATATTTCTGATAAAGATCAGAACTAATACGGTAGTGCCATGCCACCTCACGAGGGGCCTTTGCAAGGCGTCCATTCGGTTGAATAGACGTCTCTGCCGCAGCAAACATATCCACAATATGTTCTGTATGCAGGAGAGATGGCATCGTGCTCGTCACCGGCTTCCCTCCCAAACACGGGCGCTGGTCCCCCTGGGAAGCCAGTGGATCCACCTGGAGTTCTAGCTTGATGCATACCAGCCATTGGCAAGCATCCAGCCAGTCCTCCTCAGTGGCCACCTGTGAATTTTCGACGAGCCTAGGGCCTTCATCATCCTCAACAACATTCACTGGTGGGGTAACAGCTGGAGCTGGAGATACCCTTGGATAGCCATGGAAAACATACGGACCCACAAGGGCCAGCATGGCTTGCGCCGTGGCTATTCGGCACCATGGGGGGGGGGGCTAAATGCTTAACGTCATAGTCCAAACCTTCCTCAACAAAACACTCAGCAAGGCGAGGGATACAGTATAGACGGCCATCGGCTCCAAGCCGGCCTAGCCATTGAGCGGTGAAAGCTACTCCCGAAAAAGTAGTTCCACGGAAAAGGTCACCCATGCGACCCCTTGGGTGTGGGGGGGGGGAATGGATTTCCATCAGCAGGCCACAACAGATTGTCCTCATCCTCCTGCCCAGAAAGATTAGACACGAGATCCTGAATGGAAGAACCCTGAATTCCCATTGGTGGCCCTGAAAGGTAAATCGCAGGTACTGATGGAAGCTCTTCGCGAATGCAATGTGAAAGTATGCATCCTTGAGATCTATCGTTGCAGTCCACATTCCTTTTCTCAACCCCACCAGCACCATTCTTACTTTTCTCATTTTGAAACTCGGTGTGGAAATAAACCTGTTTAGAGGTTTGAGATTAAGAATAGGTCCTCATCCTCCAGTGGTTTTCGTTACCAGGAAAACAGTTGAATAGAAGCCCAGACAATTCTGAGCCGACCAAATTGCCTGCTTTTGTATGAGGGAATTTATTTCCTCTTCTATGTACAACCATTGATCTGGATCTCCTGAATCTTAAGTCCAGATCGGTACAGGAGACAGGAGAGATGGTGGATTGCTTATCCAATCGGGATGGTATCCGACTGAAAGCCATCGCAAAACTAAGTGGTCCTGTGTTACCTGCTTCCACTCGTGAACGATAGAAGCCAGGTAGGCCTGGCCTTCCACGGGAACATCTCGGGGCTGAGATGGACCTGAGAAGAGCAAGAGCGGCACTGTCTCCGAAGCTGTTTCAAGCAGCACTGTGGTCCTTGTGAGAGGAGCACCATCAGGTATGACCACACTCCTCCCCTCCCACCTTACCCACCCAGATCCACCTCTACCTGCGCCGTGCGCACCATGTTGTGTGGACTGCCTGAAAGGCTGAACATGTGGCGCCTGCTCCCACCCCATACACCCCACCCTCAAGCTCTGGCAAGGCCTAGGCCTTCGCTGAGCTGATGGTTGAGGCCAATCCAATTGCTGCTGCGGATGGTTCACAAGGGGCGCTACGCGAATGCGTTCTCGGTGGAGCACCTCAAATTGCTCTCACAGCACCCTCTGGTTGTTAACCAGAATCACTGTCTCCTGGAGGTACTTGCACCCTTCACCTCCAAAGAGAAAAGGCCCTGACATAGATGTCCTTAGAAGCCTAGTGTACAAGTCCTGGAATGGGCACAGATTGTCTAGTCGCCGCGCCTGGGAATGCCATGTAACACTTAGTGTCAAACAATCCAGAGCCAGATTGATGGAATCCTGGATGGCTCTCTGGACTGTGCTCGGCGATGGGATGCAGATGCCGTTACCACCCCTATCTCCCCTGCTTTTCAGCTGTTACCTTGCCACTGCATTGAAATCAGTGCGGGAATGTTCCACAAGACCCACCACCAACGTCCCCCCACCCCCACCCCCTAGTGTCAATACTGGGTTTGCCGCTAGAGATGGAATACGCCAACGATGTAGACTTCATAGAAGAGGAAAAGAAACCCAATGACGAACTTCTAACAATAGCTGCAAGCAACCTAAAAATTGAGAATCTCTTTATGAATGAATCCAAAACATACCCACATATACCTATCTACAAAGCATGAAACAAAAGAAAATGACGATCCACTTCGTGGCGGCGAACCATGAAGGAAAAGCAAAATCCTGGGCTCACTGCTTTGCAGTACTGCTGACGTTGCTGCACGCTACGTCATGGGGAACATAGCTTTCCAGTCCTTCTGGAAGCTATGGATTCGTAGATCAAAAATGCCCTTGATAAAAAGGCTACCTTTATACAATGCAACCTGCGCATCCTTGTATAACTGTAACAGCTGGGCCCCTCCAAAGGTAGCGCTAGACAAACTCGATGCCTGCTACCGCAAACACCTACGCACCATCACTGGACACCGATGGTCAGACAGCATAATTTCCAATGATGCACTATACAAAATGTGTAATAGGTCGCCGCTGTCTGTAAAAGTTGTCCAGCAAAGATGGTCCATGTTTGGCCATGTGCTAAGGATGCTAGATGAGACACCAGCACAGAGCCTTCGAATTCTCCCTACGCGGAGCCAGCAAATGCACAGCCAGGATAGGACGTCATTGCATAAGTCGGCTAAGCGTACTACGAGGTGACCTAAAAAAAAGCAGGACTGGGTACACTCAAGTCAAGAATGGACCTGAGTAAGTTAAATATTTCGGCTGTGGACAAGACACGGTGGGCAAAAGTGAAGAAGGACTAATTGCAGCTGTAGGATGTTTCTACAATTACAGCCGCAGAATACAGTAATCATACATACATAGTAAATTGAATCCAAATAATTACTCAAGAAAAGCAACTAGCAAGGGTCGATTATGCTGTCATTTTCTTGAGAGGGGAGATAGCAGTTAACAAATAACAGTCTAATCAGATGGAATCCAGCACTCTCATGGATACATGCAGTCATGCATTCCCTCTGAAGGATTTTTGCATAGACCAATACATTACCATCGAAGAAAACAGGAAAAAGGCTAGGCAGTCTAAAAATTGTTAAATTTTCACAAATACCGAGAGCATTCCTGAAATCTCCCTACCTAAGTAAAACATCTCCATATTAGCCTAGACCAAGATGCTTCTGAGAGATAGCCACCAGTCAGAGCTCTGCACATCTGATGAACTGAAAATGGGATCCCACGGGTAGAGAGGTAAAGATCTTATGTTTTACACATCTCTGAAAATATAACCCCTAATATATGGGATGAAGGACCGGTGGTATGTCAATACTGTTTTGGTGAATCTGAGACATAAAACAGCCATAGGGTTAGGTAATACAGGCAGAACAAATGTTTAATAACATTAGAATATGACCAGGACCTCAATAATCGCGAGTCCAGGATTTAGATGACACTAAGTGCTTATGCTAAATACTATATGACGACACCTGATAGCTTGTCCCAGGCTGGTCATCAGGCATCTGAACATTGTTTGCCATGATGGAGAATAAGGAATTAGACCTCTGAATTGGAAATTAAGGCTTAGAATCTGGATTGTAGAGTAGCAAAAGTAGCTTGGCTAAAAGAAGCATGTTGCAATGACACTCTGCGCATGTCCGCCATTGGGTCCCACATCAGCTGAGCTGGCAGATGCAACCTGCCTATTGAGGGCAATTTCTTTCAAAGTCTGTGTAATATTGAAGCTGGATCAATATTTAGGAAATACCATTGAGTATCAGGATGGTAAGTATACTCTTGAGGTGAAACATATGGACCAAATGTGAAGGAAATATATGTATGCCTTCTAGTATTATGCTCCAGAAAACACTTTACAAATTTTTAATTTCTAAGGAAGATAACTCTATGGACTAAATTTTTTGAAACACAACCCCAAATATTGCTGCCAAAATGTATTGATGTACCAAGTTTGACATAAATCCATGTAGGAATTCTAAAATTATGCTTCAGTCACCAAATTTTGAAGTTTGTTCAGAAACATAAGTCTGTTAATATGCATGGATTTTGCCAAAATTCCATTCCTGTCCTTCATGTACAAACTATTTAGTGAATTCATGCAGGATTTCTCGTGATATATTCTGGATAGCAGAGGTTGAAATGTATTTTACTCTATATGGAGATGAATATAGATGAATTTAACTGACACATTAAACGAAATCAAGGATTTCCTTTTTCACGAGAGAGTTGATACTTACCACCCTGATACCTTATGATATTTCCTAAATATCGACCTAGCTTCAATAATACTCAGAATTAAAAAGAAACCGCCCCCACTGGGCAGGTTACACAACTGACAGTTTAGCAGATGTGCAGCCCAAACTCGCACATGCGCTGGGCTGACTCATTTTATTCCAAAATATTGGCTGACCTAATTGCAACATAAAACGCCGATAGACCGAGCCTCTGTGAGGCGGAGAAGCCGTGATCGTATCAGGGTGGTAAGTATCAACTCTCTCATGAAAAAAGAAATCCATGATTTTGTTTATTTCACATCAAGAGTATACTTACCACCCTGATACTTTATGATATAGCCAGAATTCGTAAGAGAATTCGGCGGGAGGGAGGCGAAGGTCAGAAGACCGGCTCATCCCTGGAAGAGCAAGCTTTTGCTTTTGGAGCACAACAAACATCTGAAATTGTGTATGTAAACACAATCAGGAAAAGACTTGGACATCGGATAACACGACCGATGTTGAGAGTAATGACCGTTTCACATCAGCTCCCCCCGCAGCCTCTTTTAAAGAGGGAGCGATGACCTCAATATCCTATACGCTCTCTATGTACTCATGCTAAAGTACTATAAGACATCGGACGAAAGCTTCATTTCGTATACTCTCAGATGGAACCACAAAGAACACAAAACCATCACCATTTTAGTAAGTAATATAAAACGTGACAAAAAATAACCATCACCATCATCATAGGACTAACCTATTTTGACGAGATTCCCTTTGATCACCGCTGGCGATGAGAGGTACAGTACGGAAAAGCGGGGATTCCCCCCACTAAATTGCACTGTGTGTGAGTCAACGGCCGTATGTACAATATTTACAAATTTATATACATATCTAATGTTTATGTAAAATCGATAAGGCAAGTGGATTTGACGTGTCACGTAGGTAATGATTTGTAAAACTAGACTCACAGTGCCATTGTGCTACTGACATAATGTCATCCACCGGCACTCCGTTAAGCAGAGCCGTGGATGTCACTACGCCATGGACACTGGGAGCCGTGGCCATGTCAACTTGTTTACCCGTAGCGGCTTTGTGGCAATGCTGGATGCATTCCACAATCCACCTAGAAATGGTATCTTTAGAAGCTCTCCCATGGGGTTCAATGTAAGATAGCCATAAAGCACTAGGGTCTGTCCGCCATTTCTGTGTACGTTGTTTATAACACGTTAATGCACGGACTGGACACCAAACCTTTGAATTAGGATCAAACCTAGACACAGCGGGTAAAACTATAGGCTGACCAGGATATTTTAAAGACTGGTTCTTCACAATAAAGTTAACTCTAGGTAGAAGGCTAAGGCCTTCCCCTGTCACCACAAAACGGTCTGACAAAGCATGTATTTCACTTCTTCGTCTGGCTGAAGCTGCAGCAATGAGAAAAACTGTTTTAAGCATCAACATTTTCATGGAAATGGAGCTTAGTGGTTCAAAGGGTTTATCTGCTAATACTTGAAGTACTAACGATAAACTCCAAGACGGAATCACTGGAGGATTCCTTGGTCTTAGATTACCCATGCCTTTGATTAAAGTATTTAGATTACATACTTCATCACTTCCCCTATTAGCCAAGCAAGGGTTAACTGACATTAAAGCTGACTTGTAGCCAGCATTAGTTAGGCTTGAGGCTATAGGCATCAAAAAGGTGAGAGAGGAAATCGGCTACTACCTGAATAGATGCTTCCATTGGATTAATACATCTTTTTTAGCACCATTCAGCAAATCTGTTGATTTTATAATTATATGCTCTGGAGGTTGACCCCCTTCTGGCTCTTGCCATAAACATGGCTGCTTGCTCAGAAAAACCCTCTTTAACTGCTGATTGCTTGACAACATCCACGCAGTCAATTGGAACATTGACGGGTTGTTGTGCAAGGCCTTGCCCTGGAAGATTATGTTGTCCATCAGAGGCAGAGGAACAGGATTGCAGACCAGAAGGTCCAGCAGATCCGTATACCATGATCGGCGTGGCCAATTTGGGGCGATCAGAAGCACTTGGCATTCCTGCTGTCTGATTTTCTGGAGAACCTTTGGAATCAGGATTGCTGGCGGGAATGCGTATGCATACATTCCCTCCCAGCTGATAGCTAACGCATCTATTTGCGATAGCGCTCGGATCCGGAATCATTGAGATGTACGTCGTCATCTTCGCATTCTTGTTGATTGCGAATAAATCTATGTTGGGCTTGCCCCAGTGGTTGAACAGGTGATCCGCCACACACTGATTTAGTTGCCATTCTGTGGGAAGAATGCTCATTCTTCGGCTCAATGAGTCTGCTAATAGATTTAGCCTTCCCGGAATATGAACTGCTTTCAGGGAAATCCCATGATCTAGGCACCAGCAAAGCAGTTTCCATGTCATCATACAGAGACTGGGCGACTTCGTTCCGCCCTGGCAGTTTATGTAAGTCACTACTGTTGTATTGTCTGATCGAACCAGAACAATCTTGCCCTTGACCTTCTCTAGGAAGTGTTCCATGGCTAAGACTACTACTCGCATTTCCAGCAGATTGATATGTTCTCTTGACTGATCCAGATTCCAAAGCCCTGATACTTTGTTTTCTTCCAGGCAAGCTCCCCATCCCTCCATTGATGCATCTGTGTACATCGTTAACTGAGGGTGGAGAGGTGACAACGTTACCCCTGCCAGGAGATTTTCTCTCTTCATCCACCATTGAAGGTGGTGAATAAGAGGTTCCAACACTGACACCTTTGAGCCCAGGAAACCCGTACTCTGGGTCCACTGTGTCATGAGAAATAACTGGATCGGCCGCCGCCGTAAGGCTGCCCAAGGAATGACTGCTTCCAGAGAAATCATCAACCCCAACATTCTCAAGTAGACCCGTGCCAGGACATGACGACTGTTGAACACTGACTGTATGACTGAGATGAGTATTTCTTGTCTCTCTTGAGATGGATAAACATATCCTATCTCTAGATCGAAGAACATGCCCAGGTAAACAAACTTCTGGGATGGAGTCAGCACTGACTTTTGAAAGTTGATTATCCAGCCTAGATCTGTAAGAGTTTCAAAACTATCTCCAGATTTGCTGATAGACTTTTTGAGTGGGTGCTTTTAACAGCCAGTCGTCTATGTACGTGTGGATTGCTATGTGTCTCCTGCGGAGGTATGACATCATGGCTTGGACCACTCGAGTGAAGACCCGAGGAGCCGTCGACATACCAAATGGGGGGAACCCTGAATTCCCATTGGCGGCCCTGAAATGCAAATCTCAGGAACCGACGAAAGCGCTTCGCAATGGGAATGTGAAAATAGGCATCTTTTAGATCCATTGATGCTGTCCACATTCCCTTCCTCAATCCGGCTAACACCGTTCTCACAGTTTCCATTTTGAAACTTGGTGTGAGGATAAACCTGTTGAGAGGTTTGAGGTTGAGAATTGGTCTCCACCCTCCAGTGCTTTTTGTCACTAGGAACACGGTTGAATAATAACCCAGACATTTTTGTGCCGGTTGAATAGCGTGTTTTAGTATGAGGGATTGAATTTCTTCCTCTATACACAACCGTTGATCTGGATCTCTTGGATTTTGAGTCCAGATCGGAACCAGAGACAGGCGCGATGGCTGATTTGAAATCCAGTTGGGAAGGTAACCGACTGAAAGCCATCGCAAGATTGAGCGGTCCTGAGTAACCCGCTCCCACTCTTGCATGTGGAAAGCCAGACGGCCTCCCACGGGTGCACCTAAGGATTCAGGTTGACCCGAGAAGTGCAAGAGAAGCCCTGTCTCTGGTGGCTGTCCTTCAGGTTCAACTCCCACGACCAGAACCCCGCGCTCCTCTACCAGCGCCACGCGCACCTCGGTACGCAGGCTGTCTGGCGGGTTGCGCTGGAGGAGCCTGCGCTCCCCCCTAGCTGGCTTACGCCGTCGTTGCTGTGGCAGACGCTGCGTAGGTGGTTGGCCTCTGACAAGGCCACCACCACCACCTCTAGCCTGCTGAGGATGGAAGGCATGGGGCACTACTCGAACACGCTCCCTGCGGAGCACTTCAAACTGCTCTTGCAGCGCCCTCTGGTTGTTCACCAGGTTTACGGTTTGTTGGAGGTGCATTGGCGTCCGAAGAAGCTGATTGTACAGGTCCTGCGAGGGGCATAAATTGTCAAGGGCAAAAGTGTGCCTCGCCCGAAAACTCCTGGTTACGGATCTCGTCATGAAGTCCAGAGCTAGGTTAATGCCGTCCTGGATGGGCCTCTGGACTGGCGGGCCATGGATGCTGCTACTACCCCCAGTTCCCAGCTGGGAAACGTGCGAGAGATCCGAGATGGCTCCTCTCTTACTTTCCTCCGTGTCCCGCAGCGCGGAATTAGCATTGCGCAGGGTGCTAGCGCACAAGGGTCCCGTATCAGACTTGGACCCAGGCTATGTGTCTTCGCCCAAAGCCGCACGGTCATCCGTGCAAGGCTTTGGAACGACGCCATACTTCTGATATAGATCAGAACTTATATGGCGGCGCCGTTCCACCTCGCGAGGGGCCTTCGCAAGGCGCCCTTTCGGCAGAATGGACGTCTCTGCCGCACCGAACATATCAACGATATGCTCTGCATACGGCAGAGATGGCATGGTGCTTGTCACCGGTTCCCCTCCCAATCACGGGCGCTGGTCCTGCTGGGAAGCCGGTGGAGCCACCTGGAGTTCTGGCTTGATGTTCACCAGCCATTGGCAAGCATCTAACCAGTCTTCCTCGGTGGCCACCTGTGAATGTTCGACGAGCCTAGGGCCTTCGTCGTCCTCAACCACATTCACTGGTGGGGTAATGGCCGCAGCTGAAGATACTCCTGGATAGCCAGGGAAGCCATACGGACCCGCAAGGGATGGCATGGCTGGCGAGGCAAGCTTCAGCGCCGGACCAATGGGAGCCATCTCTGGGTCTAATACGAAAACTGATTTGCTAAGAGAACCAGACCCAGAGACGGGAACACTCTGTCCCGGAGCAAATGAAGAAGACAATGACGAACCTGACCCGGGAAGCAAGCTGCAAAGCAACTCCGGGACAAGATCCGTGATCGTCTTCTTCATTTCTCCCATCATTTCAAGACGGAAGGCCTCCATGTCTGGCATGGATGCCTTCCTCTTCTTACCACACTCTTTTTCCAGACGCCTCTTCTCGCCTGCCGCCCGGTCTTTTACCTGCTGATTTAAAAAATCAGTTAACACCTCCACCGGCCACGACTCACACACATGGCAATTTAGAATAGGCCTGCACGTACTGCACCTAGTGCAGTCATGAGGGAAAATGCGGTGGCAGAAAGGGCATTTGTTCTCAATTACCCTCTGAAAAGACACAAATGGAAACAATTAGTTTTTAGTTATGACGAACCAAAAAACCAATTGCAGAAGGCTAATAAGATCCATAAGGAAAACTTTTGACCATCAAATGAAAGATAAGCCAGGCCCATAGACAAAACTATAGGCCTGACAAAAAGTAAACAAATCCTAAAACCTTGTTATACTTCTTTAAGAAGACAAGGGAGACATAAGAATTTGAACTTGAATACTTGCGAGGCAAACTTTTTTAGACTTCACAGCTCAAAACAAAGATTCATTAGTAATTGAACTTTATAAACACAATGAACCTATGCAAACCATCAAGAGAGATAAATAACTTAACACTCAGTCAAAAAACTTCTAAAATATTTAGAAATAAAATTACTGAAATTTTTCTCTCCTGAATAACCTCATAACATGACTTCTGAGGACGATTGAAGTCTGATAAACAACACAGGAATACCTGATCCTGAGTCCAAAACCCTGTGGTTGGGGGAGAATGCAGAAAAATTACTTCTTATGGTAATAAGTCCTTCAGCAAACTCATAATAAATTAGAAGGACTGAGAAACCAAGTATAAATATTGTTTAAAATAAAAGGATACCCTTCAAATATCAGCTCGTGTCTGAAAAATAAAGCACAACATGCGTTAGCTAATATATAGGCCTCCCCCATAAAAGAGCTAGCCTAATAAAGACGTATCCACGAGATAGCGCAAATCCCGGAAATACCATCCGAGTCAACACACAAATTTTTTATCAATAAATATACTAAAGTACACCTGATGGCTTGGACCGGGAGCATCCTCCGGCGACTTGGCAGCGTCAGACATACTAATAATAAGTCAAAGCATGTTGCAAACAACTCAAAGCTTCAAAAAGAATGAAAGCAAAAGCAAGGCTAGAAAGTGTGTTGCAATGGCAGGTCAATATTTTAAGAAGAGGATGAGTCAGCCCCGCGCATGTGCGAGTTTGGGCTGCACATCCGCTGGACTGTCAGTTGTGTAACCTGCCCAGTGGGGGCGGTTTCTTTTAAATTCTGAGTATTATTGAAGCTAGGTCGATATTTAGGAAATATCATAAAGTATCAGGGTGATAAATATACTCTTGATGTGAAAAGTGTGTTCACTGAGTGAACTGATGCCTTGGCACAAAACTTGAAGCTGATCCATGCATGCTTCTTAGAGCTATGGTCTGGAAAGCAATTTCAGACAGACACATGGCAATATTGATGTATGGATTAGGACAATGTATTAGGTCTGGGGTTGATGGTGTCGGGAACAAGGACAATCTGTTAAGATATATGGCATCCCAAAAATGTTGATGACATTTAAACAGAATGACAGATAGATTGAGAGATGAATAAAGCCTTATAAGTATATAGAGATAGAGAGATAAAAGGATTGAGGGAAAAACAGACAGATGGATATAGTTCTAGTGCTTGCTCTGAATGAGAAGTCAGCTGAGCTAACAAGATGATATAAACTCAGACTCCACACAAAATCAACAATTTCAACACATGACATGTACACAGAACTGGCAATTCATATGCAGATGTGTGTATTGACACTTAAAACAAGAGATTTCTTCATATTCCCATTATAAATGTACCCACAGAGTTTCGTTAACATAGTAAAATTAGAAATCAAGGCATTGAATGAAAATCAACCTCTTTATTCACAGACAGATGGATGTATGTATGGACATATGGATGGACAGAAGGAAGCCCATAATCTCACCCACCCCACACCCTGCTTTCCCAAAGTTAAGTGTGTGTGTATAATGAGGGAGGTACTTACACACAGTTACTGGGAAGCTTAATGGTGATGAAGACTGTACTAAATGTGACACTGAATAGATGACAATAGTGTATTGTTCTCCAGCTTCAAGGGTTCCTATAGATGCCCTGTAATTATCCTGTCCAGTTACAACATCCACACTTGGAATAGTTGGTACACTAGCACCAGTAGCTCTAGTCACAGTGATCTGGAATGTATCGGCATGACCAGCACCCTTTATCCAGTTCATGTGAAAGACTGTATTTACATGTTCTGATGGACGTGGTAATGGCAAAGTTGGAATAGAAGGATCTGAAAGCACAAGTATTAAAACATGTCAGAGTTGTCTTTTCTTTCATCTGTTTAGATCAGAATATCATAGATCTATCTGTATCATGGACACTTTTTATCAATGATCCTAAATGTGAATGTTGGTGTCTGGATCCAAATAGAACTGAAATGTAATCACAACATTTACAAGCTTTTTCTGACAAGGTTATTATGGACCAAGTTTGAAAAAAATCTATGTATGCCTTCTAGAATTATGCTCCAGAAAACAGTTTTTATAAATTTTAAGTTTCTAACTCTGGGCAAATATGTATGGAATTTATTGAAACACGATCCCAAGTGCTGTCCTATAATTACAATGTATTGATGTGTTGTGGGACGGAGAGGCCAGGTTTCGTATCAGGATGGCAAGTATCACCTGCCTAGTGAAAAATGAAATCTGTGATTTTGTTTATTTTACATTCAAGAGTATACTTAAATGAATTCAGAGTGAGGAGAATCATGCACAGTCAGAAGACTGGTTCTTCCCCAGAAGAGCAAACTCTTTTGCGTTTACAACGCCATCTGAAGTTCTTTTCTAAAAACAACCAGGAAGTGATTTGGTCATCGCCTAACATGATCGATGCTGAGAGTAATAACCGTTACGCAAGGCATGCTTAAACAACATCCCTCCCCCCTCCCCATTCTTTGTAGAAAGAAGAGCCAGTCGGGCCAGCAAACCGACGTGCTAAGACTGACCTATGTGACATCACAGCTGGAAATAGTCAAATAAAGCTGTCAACTGTCGTAAAGGATCTTGGTGTATACTTAGACAATGAACTGACTATGGATAAACATGTTAGTTACATCTGCAAAGTCTGCTATTTTCAATTGCGCAATATCGGCAGCATCAGGCGCTATATCACAAAAGAGGCCGCGATCATGCTAGTACGAGCATTGATAACGTCGCGCCTGGATTATTGTAATAGCCTCCTGATTGGCGCCTCAAAAGAACTTATTCAGCGACTTCAGGTGGTCCAGAACACTGCAGCGAGAATCATATCCCTGTGTGCCAAGCGAGAACACATTACTCCGGTCCTACATGATTTGCACTGGCTCCCCATTGTGCAAAGAATAACTTTTAAGACACTATGTCTGACATACCAATGTGTATCTGGCACAGCACCAGCCTATCTCTCTGACCTTGTACAACCGTACATTCCTGGTCGCTCTCTCAGATCTGCAAATCTAAATCTACTAAAAGTACCTAAGGTCAACTCTAAAACATATGGCCATAAAACTTTCTCTTTCACTGCAGCTACCGAATGGAATAACTTACCAAATGAAATTAGAAACTCATCAACTTTAGAAATCTTTAAATCCAATCTTAAATTCTATTTATTTCAAATAGCATATCCATAGAATACTTACGCGCGTTAGCGCTTAGAGCATGCAGTTGCATGGATTAAGCGCTCTAAAAATGTACTATTATTATTATTATAAGAGCGGCAAATGTCAATGTCCTATATGCTCTCTAAGTACTATAGGGCATCAAAACAACAAGCTTCATTTTCGTATAATCTCCATGATAATAAACGACATTCAAAACACGAACCATTAGTGGATAAGCGGAATATGTGAATAAAAACACATACACAAACAAACAGCGAAGTAACCTTATTTGATGGCGGTATCCTCTTCGATTGAGCCAATGCGAGGTGTGGTGCTGTGTAGTGAGAGATTCAGGCCACAGATATAATATCTGAGAGCGCTGACTAGATAGTTTATTTCTTCAAAATTACTGGGCTACCGACATGTCATCCACTGGCACTCCATTGAATAGAGCCGTGGATGTCACTATGCAACGGACACTGTGAGCCTAGGGATGTGCTCAAATTGGTCAAGCTGCTCACGATATCGTTTTGCAAATGAAAACAATATCATGATATTGTTTGCAATTTATCGTTTGGAAAAAAATACTTGTAAAATCACTAAAATGCCTGTTTTGTTGAGATTCATATGCAAAATGTTGATTTTTGCAAGACTTATACAATATGGTCTAGATTCAATACTAACATGCTCTGTGGTAACTGGCTTATAATAATAACTGTTTAATTAACATTTTTAATTAATGTTGTAGCATGTACCTGTCTATTGCTGTATGACCTTTCTCTGTTACCATATAGTATCATAAACGAAATCAAGGATTTCTTTTTTCACGAGAGAGTTGATAATTACCTCCCTAATACTCTTTGATATTGCTAAATATCGGCTTTCACTCAATAAACACTCAGAATAAAAACAGTTAGGTGCCCCTACTGGGCAGGGAGTCAGAGTGTAGTCCGGCGGATGCCTGCCCGACCATCGCACATGCGCAGACTAGCACTTCCTCTGACTAATTTATTGGCTGAAACACATGCAACTATTAAGAGCCTGAAGACCGACCCTCTGTGGGGTGGAGAGGCCGGGTCCGTATTAGGGAGGTAAGTATCAACTCTCTCGTGAAAAAAGAAATCCTTGATTTCTTTTATTTCACTTCAAGAGTATACTTACCTCCCTAATACTCTTTGATATTGCCAGAATTCGACAGGGAATTCGGCGGGAGGGAGGCGAGGTCAAAAGACCAGCTCTTCCCTATACGCTTTTCCGCGTTTAAGGCACTTAAACTTCTGAAACTGTGTGAAAAGACAGTCAGGATTTGACAAAACCCTCGGTTAACACCAACCGATGGATGAGAGATGACCGATGTCATATGCGCTCCCCCCACCCCCCTCCCCTTCCTGGGAGGAAGACTCGAATGACCTCAATGTCCCATACGCTCTCTACGTACCAGTGCCATGTACTATAGGACAGAGACGAAAAGGCTCCATTTTTGTATACTCTCAATGATGAACCACATAAACACACAAACCATCACCATATTAATAACAAAGGGTTACGTGACAATACAATCAACAAGGAACAACACATGAACAAGACTGACCTTGTTGAACTTGGCTGCTGACATCATCTTCCCAGTGGTGAAGGCTGATGCAGTCCCAAAAAGTGGTTGTTTCCATTAATTAATTGTGATATATATAAGCAATGAGGAAACCTCATCAAAAAAGTACACCTAGTTATTTTTTCAAAATCGACAAGGCGAGAGGATTTGAGGTGTCACGGAGATAATGGTCTGTAAAACTTGACTCACAGTGCCACTGAGCAACCGACATAATGTCATCCACAGGGACCCCATTAAATAGTGCAGTGGAAGTCACTACGCCGCGGACACTGTGAGCCTTGGCCATGTCAACCTGCTTACCGGTGGCGGATTTATGACAAAACTGGATACACTCTACAATCCACCTGGAAATGGTGTCCTTAGACGCCCTGCCATGGGGTTCAATATATGACAACCATAACGCTGACTGGTCGGTCCGCCACTCCGAAGTACGTTGTTTGTACAGGAGCAGCGCCCGGACGGGACACCATGCTTTAGAATTAGGATCATATATAGTTAAAGCTGGCAAAAAAATAGGTTGACCTGGATATTTCAAAGACTGATTCTTAGCCAAGAAATTAATCCTAGCTAGAAGCTTAAGGCCTTCCCCTGTAACCACAAAACGGTCGTCCTTGGCTGATAAGGCATGAATTTCACTCCTACGCCTAGCCGAGGCCGCAGCAATTAAAAATACAGTTTTAAGAGTTAACATTTTCATAGAAATGGAACTAAGTGGTTCAAAAGGCTTATCACCTAGTACCTGAAGCACTAGAGATAAACTCCAAGACGGAATCACCTGGGGATTCCTTGGTCTTAGATTGCCCATGCCTTTAATTAATACATTTAATGTACTTACTTCATCACTTCCCCTATCAGACAAGCAAGGGATAACAGTCGTTAAAGCTGATTTATAACCAGTAATAGAGTTAGGCTTGAGGCTATAGGCATCATACAGGTGACAGAGGAAATCAGCTACTACCTGAATAGATGAATCCATTGGATCAATACATCTTTTTGAGCACCATCCTGCAAATCTGTTGATTTTATAATTATATGCTCTGGAGGTTGACCCCCTCCTGGCTTAGGCCATAAACATGGCTGCTTGCTCAGAAAAGCCCTCCTTAATTCTACATTCCTTGACAACATCCACGCAGTCAATCAGAACATTGACGGATTGTTGTGAAGGGCCTTGCCCTGGAAGATAATGTCGTCCATCAGAGGCAGAGGAACCGGATTGCAGACCAGAAGGTCCAGCAGATCCGTATACCATGATTGGATTGGCCAATCTGGGGCGATCAGAAGCACTTGGCACTCCTCCTGTCTGATTTTCTGAAGAATTTTTGGAATCAGGATTGCTGGAGGGAATGCGTATGCATACATTCCCGCCCAGCTGATAGCCAACGCATCTGTTGCGAAAGCGCTTCGATATGGAATCGGAGAGACGTACGTCGTCATCTTCGCAGCGAACAAATCGATGTTGGGTTTCCCCCAATGGTCGAACAGACGATCCCCCACACATTGATTTAGTTGCCATTCCGTCGGTAAAACACTCATCCTCCGGCTCAATGAGTCTGCTAGCAGATTTAACCTTCCCGGAATAGGAACTGCTTTCAAGGTAATCCTGTGATCCAGGCACAAACAAAGCAGTCTCCATGTCATCATACAGAGACTGGGCGACTTCGTTCCGCCCTGGCGGTTTATGTAAGTCACTACTGTTGAGTTGTCTGAACTAATAAGAACAATCTTGCCCTGAACTTTCTGTAAGAAATGTTCCAGGCCCAGGACTACTGCTCTTAATTCCAGTAGATTGATATGTTCCTTCGACTGTTCCAGATCCCAAAGCCCTGAAATCATGGATTCTTCCAGGCAAGCTCCCCACCCCTCCATCGAGGCATCTGTATACACAGTTACCTGAGGGTGAGGAGGGGTTAGCATAACCCCCACCAGGAGATTCTCTGTGTTCAACCACCATTGCAGGTGGTGAATTAGAGGTGCCAACACTGACACATTCGAGTCCAGTGAACCTGTACTCTGGTTCCATTGCGTCATGGGAAATAACTGGATCGGGCGCCTGCGTAAGGCGGCCTGAGGAATGACTGGTTCCAACAAAACCATCAACCCCAGCATTCTCAAGGAAACCCGTGCCAGGACATGACGACTGTCGCACACTGACTGAATTACTGAGATGAGTCTCTGAACTCTCTCCTGAGTAGGATAAACATATCCTGTCTCTAGATCGAAGAACATCCCCAGGTAAACAAACTACTGGGATGGAGTCAGCTCTGATTGTCGGCCTAAGTCTGTGAGAGTCTTCAAAACAATCTCCAGATTGGCCGATAAACTTCCCTGGGTGTGTGCCTTTAACAGCCAGTCGTCTATGTACGTGTGGACTGCTATGCTTCTCCTGCGGAGGTATGCGGTAATCGCAAGAACCACACGGGTGAAAACGCGAGGAGCCGTGGAAATTCCGAAGGGTAACACCCTGAATTCCCACAGTCTGCCATGGAATGCAAATCTCAGGAAGCGACGGAAACTCCTCGCTATGGGGATGTGGAAATAAGCATCCCTCAAATCTATTGAAGCTGTCCACATTCCCCTCTCTAACCCTGCCAACACCGAGCGCAGAGTCTCCATCTTGAAACTGGGCGTCTCTATGAACTTGTTCAATGGCTTGAGGTTGAGAATTGGTCTCCACCCTCCGGTGTTTTTCGTCACCAAGAACACGGTTGAATAGAAGCCCGGACACTTCTGTGCCGGCTGAATTGCTCCTTTTTGTATGAGGGAGTTTATCTCCTCCTCGATACACAACCTTTGATCTGGATCTCTCGGATTTGGAGTCCAGATTGGCACCAGACACAGCCGCGATGGCGGGCCATCCAATCAGGATGATACCCGACTGAAAGCCATCGCAAGACTAAACGGTCCTGAGTCAACCGCTCCCACCCTTGCATGTGGTCGGCCAGCCGGCCTCCCACCGGTCCACCTAGGGAGAGAGGTGGACATAAGGAGTGCAAGAATGGCACTGTCTCCTTTGCCAGAAACACCAGAGTGGTTCTCACCGTGGTAACCGGCCCATCAGGCACGATTACCACGACCAGATCCTCGCACGCCACGACCAGCACCGCTCGCACCTCGGTGCGCTGCTGGTTGCCTGGCTGACTGCGCCTGAGGAGCCTGCGCCCCCCCCCTCACTGCTGGCCGAATCGCACGTGGCCGAGGCCGACGCTGCGATGGAGGCTGGCCCCTGACCTGGCCATCCCCACCTCGAGCCTGCAGGGGACGATACGCAGGGGGTGCCGCGCGAACGCACTCCCTACGGAGCACCTCAAACTGCTCGCGCAGTGCCCTCTGGTTATTGATCAGAGTAACCGTCTCCTGGAGGTGCCTACATCCCTCACCTCCAAAGAGACCAGGACCTGTCATAAGCGTACGCAGTAGCCTATTGTACAGGTCCTGGGACGGGCACAGGTTGTCCAACGCAAACGTGCGCCTCGCCCGGACACTCCTGGTCACCGCCCGAGTCATACAGTCCAGAGCCAGGTTGATACCATCCTGGATGGCTCTCTGGACTGTGACCGGGCTCGGTTGGCGTGATGCGGATGCTGTTACTACCCCCTGTAACAGCTGGGAGACGTGAGACAGTGCCGCAATAGAAGCTCTCCCACTCTCCTCCGCATCACGCAACGCGGCATTGGCCGAATGCCACGCGTTCGAACACAAAGCTCCCGTGTCAGAACGGGAGCCTGGCCACGCATCCTCACCCAAAGCCACGCGGTCATCCACGCTAGGCTTGGGCACCACACCGTACCTCTGGTAATCCACAGGCACGATGCGGCAGCGCCTTGCTACCTCGCGAGGGGCCTTCGTGAGACGCCCATTCGCCTTGATGGACGTCTCCGCCGCCGAGAACATATCCACGAAATGCTCTGCTAACAGCAGAGATGGCATAGCGCTAGCAGTGGCCTTACCAGCTAACCACGGCCTGTGGTCACGCTGCCTAGCCGACTGCTCCACGGGCAGGTCTGGCCTAACACTTATCAGCCATTGACAAGCATCAGACCAATCCTCCTCCGTGGCTAGCTGCGAGTGTTCTACTAGACGAGGGCCTTCGTCTTCCTCCTGAGCAAATGCAGCAGAGCTTGACGGCGGATAAGCTGACACTCCTGGCAAGCCAGAGAAAGCTTGCGGGCCCGAAAAAGCAGGCATGGTAATCTGACTGGCTTGTCCAGAAGCAGGTGCCGTGGTAGAGCGCGGGGCAGATACCGCCCCACCACAGCCCTGACCAGCACCAGCAATACTCTCGGCAAGCCGAGGTATGCGGAACAGCTGGCCATCAGCACCGCCCAGGGCCACCTTCTGAGCCGTGACTTCTACTCCTGCGTGAGTAGAACCATGGAATATGTCGCCTGTATTCCCCGCGAGGGGTGCACAGACGTCATAATCCATGGTCACGTCCTCAGACGGCGACCCTAACAGGTAATCCTCTTCTTCCTGGCCAGAAAGATTAGACTGCGGGTCAGCAAAGAGAACTAACCCGGACTGGCCAGGAAAGGTGCCATAGGAGGTACTGGCACCTGCGGCGTGCGGATACCCCTGGGCTGATAAGCAGCCAGCAGGTTCCAGCGACAGCCGTCCACGACCCCTCGGCGCGGTAAGCCTGCTGCCAGGGTTGTGGAACGCCCCCTCTAATGGGGCCACCTCTGAATCCTCGAAAACTGGTAACGGCCAACGGAATGGTGATTCAGAGGTGGGGATTACCTGTCCCGAAGCAGATGACGAGGACAACAAAGGATTGATTATCGATTGTGACGCAACTCCTTCTAGACCATTTAAGATAGAAACTTGAAATCTTGGGGATGATTATACCTATGGGCAAGGACGTGCATGACACTTTTGGAATTTTGTTCTGACACCACCCCCCCCCCCCCCCCGGGCTGGGTCCAGGGGTCAAAATTGGCCAGTAATTACCGATTGTAATGCAACTCCTAGACCATTTCAGAGAGAAACTTGAAACTGGGGATGATTGCACATATGAACAGGGATGTGCATAACACTTGGAATTTTGGGATGACCCCACCCTCCCGTCAAAAGTGGGTACCATTCGATTGTAACGCAACTCCTAGACCATTTCACATAGAAATTTGAAACTTTGGGTATGATCACACATATGCCCAGGGATGTGCATGGCACTTTTGAAATTTTGTTATGACCCCACGGGTGGGGTTCAGGGGTGGGGACCGTGGATCAAAAATTAAATTTATCCAAAGGTGGTCATGTCACATATTATTTCTAACCCCATGAGTAGTAGACTACAGTACAAGGAATTATTTTGATCTTGGGTCAAACTGAGTGTAGGGGCGGGGTCAAAAGGTCAAAATTGGTCACCAATCCATTGTAACGCTACTCTTCGCACACCATTTCAGAGAGAAATTTGAAATTTTGGGGATAATTACACCTATGGGCAAGGATGTGCATGACACGTTGGAATTTTGATGTCACTCCCAGGGGCTGGGGAGGGGGAATAGTGGGTAAAAATTAATTTTATCAAACGTGGTCATGTCACATATCATTCTGAAACTTTTAGTTAGTAGACTACAGTACAACACATTATTTTGTTCTTGAGTCAATCTGAGGGCAGTGGCCAGAGGTCAAATGGGCAAACTTGGCATCAACCAAATTGTAGTGGAATTACGCGAACACAGATAGAAACTTGAAACTTCAAATGGGGATCATTGCATTTCATTTTGAAACCCATTACCCATTGAAACTACATTTCAAGGAATTTAGTGTTTTGGGTCAAAGTGAGGGTAAAGATCGAAGTGGTGAATGTGCGGGGATTTGCAATGGCATGCCATTGACTGCGCATTCTAGTTATCTATGTCAATAGATTTCTGAGATAAATCCTCCTTCGCTGATACCTCTATTGTTTTGATTTTCAAAAGTTCATAGACTCTATCCCGCTCCTCATCTTCCATCCAACACAAATGTTTAAATCTTGGGTCTATCACAGTGCAGACTGTCCGAATATCTTGTTCAGCTTCCTTTACACACCTCTTCTTACGGTCATCCCTGATAGCGGTCTTAGCCTTCCTTATAATCACAAGAATCTTCTGGTTTTACTACTAGATCACCATGAATTAGACGATGCAATGTGGGAATTATTAGGCTTGCTGTTGCCCTTTTTAGCAGGAGAAATTTTTTTGTTGCTCTTTCAAAGGTTCTAATAATTCTTGAACATCTTGCAAATGTCTGGTTTGTGTCGCATGTGGACATAAGTTCTGCTGATCGGTGCCAAACAACACCGCTACAATTGCTGGTAATAGTAGTAATCTCCTAACCATATCTAATGTCGAGTTCCATCTTGTACAGACACCTTGAATGATGTCAAGGTTCTTAATTTTTAGCAAGTACTCGACAGCTTTTAACTTAATATTTTTTGGACCCGATTGCTTAAATTGTGATGTAGGTTTTCTATATCTACCAACCAATGATGCTACTTCAGGTACACTCAAATATCTGTTTACAGCTGGGTTAAGGATATGGGCAAAACACTCTATATGCGGATATCCTGTAAGCTCTGATGCTTTCGTAATATTACTTGCATTGTCTGTTACACTAACTGGATCCATTAATTTCCATTTTCTGACAGACGCTATCATTATTTAACAGAGGTTTCAGCTGACTGTGATTCCTCCCATGTCTCTGTATCTAGTACTTGGTCATTTGAGGGTTAATGTAATGTACAGTTGTGGTGTTGCAGCCCTGAGTTGCAATAGATTGCCAACCGTCAGTGGTAAAAGCATGACGCTTTGCACAACCAATATCTCTCTACACTTGGTTCACTGATTGATGATACATTGGCCACAGAACATGGTCTAATAGGTACCCATATGATACATGTTTATATCTTGGATCTAACACATTAAGCATATACTGAAAACCTTCACCCTCTACAGTTGAAAACGGCTTCATATCTACCACTACGTGCTCCGCTATTGCCTTTGTGTTAGCTTTTGCCTTAGGACTGTCCATAGGCATGATAGGGTATGGTTGTTGCCGCTGGAATAAGTTAGAAATTACCTGTTGTTTAATCTTTCCAGCAGACAGCTGTCACGTGAGAACATCGCCCGTGTATTCAGCATAGTGGTGCCTTGTCAAGTGGGAGGTCATGTCAGTAGTTTGCCCTTGAGAGGGTAGAATAGCATTGCAATCTTTACATACAGTCTTATGCAGATCAGTTGTACCATCCATTTTAATGAAACCAAAATGTTTCCACACTTTGCTTCGAGTTTGGTCGTCCGAGTCTACAATCTCCATTGTGCTTCTAATCTACCTACATTATGAGAACATATTTAGCAGACGACTCATTCGGAATAGGTGAGATAATAATATGCTACAATCTTTTTAAATTCTCACAATGAACAGTAAATGTGCTTCGCCTCAAAAACCTTTCATGCACATGTACAAGCCAATGAAAATGTAAAACGATTACATGTAGTCTTCTAGAAGAAAATGTGAACATGCGACAACTGCTGCGCTTGCGTCAGTATGTTAATTTTTCAGTAACTTCCATTGTTGCTAAGAAGAAATTATGGTATTCATATTACAGTAGGCAACGAAAACGCAAAACAAAAACTGGTATTTTTTCTCTTTTTTCACGATTCACTGGAACAAGAATCGATATCGTATCGCTGTTTAAAAAATAGATAAAATCCGAAATCGCGAGCAACGAGCACACTCCTATGTGAGCCTTGGCCAAATCAAGTTGCCTACCAGTGGCGGGTTTGTGGTAAAATTTCATAAATTCCACAATCCATCTAGATAAGCTATCCTGACACCCTACCATGGGGTTCAATATAGGACAACTACAATGAACTTGGGTTCATCCGCCATTCCCCCGTACATTGTTTATAATGGAGTAATGCCCTGACCGACACCAGGCCTTTGAATCAGGATCAAAACTTGATAAGGCAGGCAAGATTATAGGCTGACCACGGTATTTTAAAGACTGCCATAAAATCTGTCCTCGGTAGTAGCCTAAGGTCTTCCCCTGTAACCACAAAAAGGTATGGCTCAGCTGAGAGAGCGTGGATTTAACTTCTCTGTCTAGCCGAGGCTGCAACAATAACAAATACAGGTTTTACTGTCAACAACATCATGGAAGTCATGGAAGTTGAGCTTAGTGGTTCAAAGGGTTTATCAGCGAGAACTTGAAATACTAGAGATAAACCCCATGATGGAATCACTGGTGGATTCCGTGGTCTCAGATTACCCATGCCTTTGATCAAAGTATTTAGATTACATACTTCAGCAGTTGCTCTATTAGATAAGCAAGGGATAACACTCACTAAAGCAGATTTATAAACAGCTATAGTTAGGCTTGAGGCTATACATATTATATAGGTAATAGGAAATCGGCTACTACTTCAATAGATGCATCCATTGGATAAAGACATCCTTTCAAGCACCATTCTAGAAATCTGTTGATTTTATAGTTATATGCTCTGGAAGTTGACCCACTTCTGGCACTAGCCATGAAACTGGCTCTTGCTCAGAAAAGCCCTCCTTAATTGAAGATTCCTTGACAACATCCATGCAGTCAATTAGAACATTGACGGATTGTTGTGTAGGGCCTTGCCCTGGAAGCTTATATTGTCCATCAGAGGCAGAGGAACAGGATTGCAGACCAGAAGGTCCAGCAGATCCGTATACCATAATCGGCTTGGCAAATTCGGGGTGATCAGCACTTGGCACTCCAACTGCATGATTTTCTGAAGGATTTAAAAAATCAGGATTGCTGTTGGATATGTGTATGCATACATTCCCTCCCAGCTGATAGCTAGCGCATCTGTTGCGATAGTGCTCGGATCTGGAATCGGAGAGACGAACGTCATCATCTTCGCATTCCTTTTCATTGTGAATAAATCTATTTTGGGTTTGCTCCAGTGGCAGAACAGATGATTTGCTAAAAATTGATTTAGTTGCCATTCCGTTGGAAGTATGCTCATCCTTCAGCTCAGAGTCTACTGGGAGATTTAGTCTTCTCGGAATATGAGTTGCTTTCAAGGTGATCCCATGATCTAGCCACCAGCAAACACATTTCATTTCATCATACAGAGACTGGGTGACTCCATTCCGCCCTGCCGGTTTATGTAAGTCACTACTGTGGAGTTGTCAGAATGGATTATAGCTGTGTTGCTCTGAACATCCCTGAGGAAATGTTTCATGGCTAAGACTACTGCTCTCATTATCAGCAAATTGACGTGTTCTTGAGACCATATTCCAAAGCCCTGACATTTTGGCTTCTTCCAGCCAAGCTCCCCAGCCCTCCATTGATGTGTCTGAGTGCATACATTGTGACTTGCGGGTAGAGAGGGGAGATCATCCTCACTAGATTTTCTCTTAACATCCTCCAATAAAGGTGGTGAATAAGAGGTACTTTGGGTCCACTGTGTCATGAGAAACACCTGGATAGGCCGTCTGGACAAGGCTGACTGTGGAATGACTGGTTCCAGAGAAACCATCAAGCCCAGTATTCTCTAGTAAACCTGTGCCAGGACATAGTGACTATTGCACACTGACTACATTACAGAAAGGAGTGATTCCTCCCATTTCCTGAGATGGATAAATATATCCTATCTACTAAGGGTGTGCATTTGGAGCAATACCAGTACACGTTAGTTTTAACGAATGTGTACACATATTTGCCATTCTGCTGCAAAAATGTAGTAATAATATGATATCTATTTAGTTATTATTAAGTGTAAAGGATGGAATATGGTGGGGGTGGAAAATAAAATACCAATAAATTAACACAACACCCGCCACCACACACAGACACACCCCACCCCCCACCAAAACATCCCCCACTCTCCACGCCTTGTGTCAACAGCGCCTCAAAGCGCTACTCATTTTGATTAACCAAATACAAAATATAAAATTTCTGGCCTCCATTAATGTCAATTTGCGGATCAAGAGAAGACTAATTTTGTAAAATTATCACAGGAATTTACAAAAAGAGCATTTTGATGTCATTCAAATGGATATTTCTTAAGATCACGTCCAGATGATGTTTAGGCTGGAAATGGAAATTCATAGAGACCATTGCAGAGGCTGCTTTAGCCTGTCTGGACATAATAGGGATAATTTGACAGACGAGTATGCAACATGTGTTGCATGTGTTGGACTTTTCCACAAAATCTAAATCTGTCATTACCGAATGTCCATTTGCGGGCAAAGGCAAGACAATTCTTTGAAACTTTACCACTGGAATGACTGGCTCACTTGGTGAATCAGTCAGTGCAGCAACAAATTTACAAAAAAATAGTCTTCTCTTGACATGCAGATAGACTTTCAATAATGACATATTCCTCAAGACCACTATAAAGACCGTTTTGGTCGGCTTGGCCATTAATGAGTTGATCAAAGGCTGGAGGTGATCAGTCTACTGACAGCTTAGATAAGCACCACACACTACACCATTCATAGTGATCTGTGTTGATAAGATCACGTTTAAACACTCAACAGTAATTCACACATATGTGATCTGACAAAGGGTGTTGGTTATTCAAAGGAATATCTGCGCGCTGACGTCGGTGAGGTTTTTATGGGATCCCAATAATAACTGACACCCAGAAATACAGCTCAGGAATTTAAAAAGGGGGGGGGGGGGGGAGCCTTGAAGAATCCTTTTACTAAATTTACCAAAATGGTAGGCATAAAATTATGCCTCAGATAAAATTACCTTTCAGCTTTATGGCCATATATTAGTATTCAAGGAGTTACTTTTGATGACTTAGATATTGTGGAGCTTTTGGACAATTCCGTTCTTCCATCTTTTGCAAAAAATTTATACATATATATATATGCATCTTGTTTCACCACAATTTACATACCGTATGTATATATGTATCATTTTCTCTGGCCATTAGTCGGTTCATCAACCAATAAACTATTTTAACTCAGATTAAAGCCTATTTTAACGTAAACTTTAACCAAACAGATTTATACATAATTTAACTTAAACTTTAACTCAAACGGAAAATTAACCCTTTCACTGTCAAATTCCATAATAACATTTCTTCACATTGTAATAATTATTCTATTGTTATTTTAAAACTACTTTACTGTATACTGATGCTACCAAAGGTAACAAAAGCTTACAGTCAAATTAATTTTAAAATAAAACTTCTAGTTCAGTTTGTCTGGAATTAAGATGTGAAGAATCCATTTGTGAATGGGTTAAGTATAAATGTAAATAAAATATTCTTTTAAACTAAACTGACAAGTTTTCCTTCTTGGTTAATGCTGACAAGATATTGACTATTAAATTATAAATACATATGTGTGTATTTGTTGATTAAATTATTGTTATATATATATATTATTTGTATTTTTCTTTTTCATTATGATATGAATCATTATGACTTGGTCATTCATATTCAACAATTTATGACTTAGTCATTCATATTCAACAATCTTTGACCTGTAATGACTGTTAACCAAAGATTGACTTTCATTCGCATAGCTTGTGGTATAAATGTTAACATATTATTTAAGCTTAATGTATATGATATATAAGCATGTCTCTTTTTACCATATCTCACTAAGTTAACTTAAAATTTTCAGACTGTGTCGCTGTTGACCATCGTGCTAATGTAGAAATCTTCCAACCGTCCAACGCAGGATACACTTATATGTAGAGTATGTATTGGTATATAACTATCTATACCTTCAATTGCCATAGTATAACAAGTTTTCTTGAAGTATTTTCATGCATATGTTGACTTTTTTTTAAATTAGTATGACTGTCAGACATTGGTACTGTAAGTAACAATGATTTTCAGTAATAATGTTTTCAAAATTTATGCTTAATGCTAAAGAAGTTTACTTGTGCAAAAAGCTATTTACCTTACTTTTATGATAATATATAAGATATATTAAGGCAATTATACTACAGCTTGTTCTTAGAAATGTCTGGTCATTGCGATATATTATAACAATGGAAATCTGTATCTCTAGTACTGATATTGATATTGATATGCATTTATATCTTTATTATTCTGATACTTTTTTAACTTTCCTTATTTGTTTCTTATAATACTACCATCTTATCAAATTAAAATTGTAAAAACATTGTTTGGTTAATGAAATAAAATACTATAATATTATTTTTTTAATGCAGTCTCCATCTTGATTCCACTTTAGTATATTTACCAACCAGACCTTATGTGACATCTAACCAGGTCTTGCTCTTGATTCTTCAAGACGGAGTTGTTGTACCAAAGGCATGATAGACGGTTTGGGCAACTTGTTTGTCATGACGTAATAGCGCGTATTAAAGCTACATAATCAAGATCATCAATAGCGGTTAACATATTATTTGTAATTAAAGACTAATTTATACTTATTAAATAATATATTAATGGTTATACAGTCTGACATGTATAACTCTTAATATTTTATTTAATAGGTTAAAATCAGTAACCTATGAATGCATAATGATTTAATATCCAATTTTTATCAGTGATGTTGATTAAATTCTCCCCTCTACAAATTATATTCATATGCAGGGGTGTGTGTATTGCCACTTAAAACAAGAGATTTCTTCATATTCCCATTATAAATGTACCCACAGAGTTTCGTTAACATAGTAAAATTAGAAATCAAGGCATTGAATGAAAATCAACCTCTTTATTCACAGACAGATGAATGTATGTATGGACATATGAATGGACAGAAGCAAGCCCATATTCTCACCCACCCCACACCCTGCTTTGCGTGCGTGCGTGCATACATGCGTGTATGTGCATGCGTGCGTGCGTGTGTGCGTGCGTGCGTGCGTGTATAATGAGAGAGATACTTACACACAGTTACTGGGAAGCTTAATGGTGATGAGGACTGTACTAAATGTGACACTGAATAGATGACAATAGTGTATTGTTCTCCAGCTTCAAGGGTTCCTATAGATGCCGTGTAATTATCCTGTCCAGTTACAACATCCACACTTGGAATAGTCGGTACATGAGCACCAGTAGCTCTAGTCACAGTGATCTGGAATGTATCGGCACGACCAGCACCCTTTATCCAGTTCATGTCAAAGACTGTATTTACATGTTCTGATGGACGTGGTAATGGCAAAGTTGGAATAGAAGGATCTGAAAGTACAAGTATTAAAACATGTCAGAGTTATCTTTTCTTTCATCTGTTTAGATCACAATATCATAGATATATATGTATCATGGACACGTTTTATCAATGAGCCTAAATGTGAATGTTGGTGTCTGGATCCAAATAGAACTGAAATGTAATCACAACAGATATGAGGTACTTAGTATTGATGATACCTGCCATGCTAATATACAATCTGATACACTGATGATATCTGAATCAGATGAAGGTGCTTATATGATGACTTCCACTACTGATTTAACTGATGGTGTCATACAAACCAATGTTGTGGCCGTCAATGACGGTGATGTCAATGATGATGATGATGTCAATGTAGATAATGATGATTATGAAGGTGATGTCAATGTAGATGATGATGATCGTGATGATGTCAATGTTATTGCTAATGATGATGATGATGTCAATGTTGTGGATGACGATGATGATGATGATGATGATGATATTGCTAATGATGATGATGTCAATGTTATAGATGATGATGATGATGATGATGTCAATGTTATTGCCAATGATGATGATGATGTTGATGATGATGATGATGATGATGATGATGATGATGTCAATCTTATTGCTAATGATGATGATGATGTCAATGTTGTTGATGATCATTATGATGATGATGATATTTTTGATGACGATGATGAGGATGATGGTGAATGATGATTCAGTTAAATCTACAAACAGCAGGGCAAGGATTCAGGAAACATGTATAAATTATATGAATATTTTCTGGTACATTTCTGAGATAAACAGGGCCATAAACTTCATTAATTATCTTAATATTGTTTTGTACTGCTCAATCAAATGTGTATCACAGAGAGGATTTGTTAGCAATACCTCATACATGTACACATATTTGCCAAACTTAGGGGTACAGTGGAAATGTAACAATGATTTTATTAATGAGGTAATAGCATATGATCTGCCATCATTTAATATTAATTCAAAAGGTATAAGGATTGGCCATTTAAATGCTCAACACCTGCTCCCTAAAATGGACCAATTAAAATTGATACTGGAGAAACCCAAAAAAGAAATTGAGCTATTTTGTATAACTGAAACTTGTACAAACACTATAAATCCATTGGGATTGACAGATATAATATTGAGAGAAGAGATAGGAAAACAGGTGGAGGTGGAGGAATTGTTCTTTATGTTGCTGATAATCAGTCATATGTGAGGAGACTGGATTTTGATAAACATGATATTGAAACTATGTGGCTTGAAATTAGGCCCTATAAAACTAAGCCATTTATATTAGGCTGTGTCTATAGGCCGCCCAATTCACTCGCTAGTTGGATTGATGAATTTGAAGCTATTTTAGAAAAAGTATACTCTGAAAATTCTGATATTATTCTTATAGGTGATTTTAATTTTGACAGCATTAAAGCAGATAATAATAAGTGCCAGTCTGCATATGATGACTGCCACTACTGATTTAACTGATAGTGTCATACAAACCAATGTTGATGATGTCAATGATGATGATGATGATGTCGGTGATGTCAATGTAGATGATGATGATGATGATGATGATGATGATTATGATGGTGATGTCAATGTAGATGATGATGATTATGATTTATGTCGATGAGGATGTCAATGTTATTGCTAATGATGATGATGATAATGATGATGTTATTGCTAATGATGATGATGTTATTGTTGTTCATGATCATGATGATGATGATGATGATGATGATGATGATGATGATGTCAATGTTAATGATGATGATGATGATGATGATGATGATGATGATTCAGTCACATCTAGAAACGGCACTGCAAGGATTCAGGAGACATGTATAAATTATATATTTTTGGGTACATTTCTGCGATAAACAGGACCATAAACTTCATTAATTAATTTTAATTTTGACAGCATTAAAGCAGATAATAATAAGTGGCAGTCTGTAATTGAACTCTTTGACTTACAACAAATTATATGTACACCAACCAGAGTTACTAAGAAAACATCTACATTGATTGATCATATCTATGTTACAAACAAGGACAAAATTCAGTCAGCTCAAGTAGGCTCATTAGCAATAAGTGACCATTATCCAATTTTTGCAGTACGCATGTGTTGGCCATGTAAAACTCAAAGTAAACATCAGCTCATTAAATACAGAAGTACGAAAAACTTTGATGATGATCATATTTATAAGTTTATAACTAATCACAATCTGGCTTCAGACCCAAGCATTCTTGCGAAACGGCATTGCTAAAACTAGTAGAACGATGGAGGTCTTCATTAGATAATGGAGATCTTGTTGGCTCAGTAATGATTGACTTTAAGAAGGCATTCGATCTTGTCAATCATGATATTTTACTGAGAAAACTAGGAATATACAAATTTGGAGAAGATGCTTTAAACTGGTTTTGTTCATATTTAAAGGACAGACAACAATACGTTTCAGTTTCTGGAAAGGTTTCTAACCATTTGCCAATTGATATTGGAGTACCGCAGGGCTCTGTATTAGGACCGCTCCTGTTCATTTTATACATCAATGATCTCCCTATGTGTGTCAATAACCTTATGGATATGTATGCAGATGATACGACTATGCATACTGCTAGCTCCAATAGCTCTGAAATACGAAAAAACTTAACTAACGGTATGCAATCTGTAGAAAACTGGTGCGTAGATAATAAAATGTTGCTGAATACAGATAAAACTAAATTGATGATGTTGGGAAGTAGGTATAAATTAAAACACATAAACACACATGATGTTAAAATACCTACAAGCAATGGAAATCTAAATGTTGTTAAATCTGACAAACTTTTAGGCTTAAATATAAATAATACACTTATATGGAATGAACATATAGGCAGTGTGTAAAAAGATTTCTTCGTTGATCTATATGCTAAAGAAAAATAAGAATTATATTAACACAGAACAAAGAAATCTGTTTTATAAATCTTATATTCTTTCACATATAGATTACCTCAGTCTTGTATTTTGTCAATCTTCACCTACGCTGTTGGATAGGTTAGAAAAGTTACAAAAGCGAGCTGCTAGAGTAATATTAGATATGCCTTATAGAACACCATCAGTGCCATTATATAAAACACTAAACTGGACAACTTTATCTAAAAGAATGATGATTAAAACAGGCATTATGACATACAAGGCGAGAAATGGGCTTGCTCCCAGCTACATAAAAGACATGTTCATTTCAATCGAGGATGCACACACTAGGAATTTGCGCTCAAAGACATTTAATCATCTACAAGTTCCCAAGATTAAAACAGATTATGGAAAGAAAAGCTTTACACATGCAGCCCCACAACTGTGGAATTCTCTACCCTCAACTGTTACACAGTCTACCACTTTAATGTCCTTCAAGTCCAATCTTCAGGAATATATAAATCAAATGTAATAATAAAGTAATAAACTCAGAGCCATTACACTCTGAATTCCAAGGGCATAGGTATAAAGCCAGCTAAAATAAAATAAAAAAATAAATAAATAAAAATAAATAAATAAATAGCTAGCATTCTAATAATTGTATATCATTTGTACACAGGATATAATACATGTATGTAAACTTTTGCCTAATAACTGACTATTTCTACCTGTAATATGTTGTATATATTTGTACATAGTATGATTTGTGTGTAAGTGTACTTGCAGTGTTTTTCTCTGTCAGTTTGTCCGTCTGTGTGCGTGTGTATGCATGTGTGTGCATTCTTTCTGAGGGCCTCGGGAAGATCAGATTTTACTGACGTTGTTTACCCTCATTAAATAAAGATTATTATTATTATTATTATTATTATTATTATTATTATATTTACAAACCTTTTCTGATAAGGTTATTATGGATCAAATATGAAAGAAATCTATGTATGCCTTCTAGAATTATGCTCCAGAAAAGTTTATATAAATTTTAAGTTTCTAAGGCAGATAACTCTGGGCAAATATGGATGGAATTTGTTGAAACATGATCCCAAGTGATGGCCTATAATTACAATGTATTGATGTACCAATTTTGACATAAATCCATGTAGGCATTCTAGAATTATGGTTCAGGCACCAGATTTAAAGTTTGTTAAGGAAAATAAGTATGGTAAATATGTATGGATATAGCTGAAATTGCATTCCTGTCCTTCATGCACAAATTATTTAGTGAATTCATGCAGGATTTATCGTGATATATTCTGGATAGCAGAGGTTGAAATGTATTTTACTGTATATGGAGATGAAAATAGATGAATTTAACTGACACATAATCTTAAATGAGTGAACTAATCATGCTTCTTAGAGCTATGGTCTGGAAAGCAAGGACAATCTGTCCAGATATATGGCATCCCAAAAATGTTGATGACATTTAAGTGGGGCTTATGGAATAAGCCAATTTTATGTGGTAAATACACCAGCACCTGTCCATAGAGGCCACTGATGGAGATCAGACAGGTGGTTTCTATACACACGTGAATATCTTGGTATAGAACAAACCATTAATCTATCAAATTTGGGATGATCAGAGGAATCTTCAGGCAGGGGTGGTGATAGAGCAGACTAGGCAATACCAGAGTTCTGGGTGCACTATTTAGCCAGGCGCATTGATATTCATACGCGCCTGTATAACTACAGTCCTGATAAGGGTGCAGTGATGCGGTTATTTATCAGATAGTTCATTCTGTTTACATTTCTTTGTCTCAACTCACTACGGTCGCCATTTTAATTATCCTTGGAAAGTAGTCTTTATGAGACTTTATACAAATATGTGCATTCACGGGCAGATGTGACAGATGAAACTCGGAATTTATTACAACCGCAAGTACCAGTGACTTCGGTAGCACATGGGACAGAATCGGGCAGCAGTGCAATGAGCGAAATGATGACTGTGATGCAATCTATGCAGCAAACAGTCATCGGGCTGCAGAAATCAATGATCTCCATGATGGAGAAGAACATGACACCAGCAACGGCAGAGCCGACGTCAGACACTGGGTCTGGGAATACATTGGCATCAGCGTATGCTGGTATGGAGGCCGGCCATTCTAGATCACCGCCAGTAGCAGAAACTGGAGCCATACCGTTTCAAGGTAATTCTGGTTAGTGGCTACCATTTACCACGTCCAGAATTTGGTATTCCTTCCGAATGTATCCCCCATTTAGACATTATGTCGGAATCTATTAAAAAACGGATTTGGGAAGGGAAAGATCTGACTTTGGCGGCAATGCTAATTCCATGATACGAGATGGATAGTGAGAAAGAAAGTAATAAATCGGAGGACCCACGCCTGAACAAGACATTGTCTATCAGTGAATTCATCACAGCTTTTGGCAAATTTAAGACGGTCATGTGCAAGAGATTTCCGGCGAGGCAATTAGATTTAGACAGATACGAGGCAACAATCGTGGAAATATATAATATCTATGGGTTTCGTTTCTATGATTACCACTGTCGTTTTTCATCGAAAGCAGCAGCTGCATTGAAGGACCATAACATTAAAGTGGACTGGTCTGTCAAGGATCAGGCCCTCCTAAGCATGGTTGTGGGTAACAATGAAGCGAACTCGTGCAACTTGTGCAATTCAACTGAGCACAATGCCCCCTTCTGTCCTCTGAGATTACGACGTAATGATTACCAGCCCTCAAGTACGATACAGAACTACATGTATAGTAGGCGTCCAAACTTAACATACATACGAGGTGGAGCAAGCTCTTCAGTTCGTTTTGGGTGGCCAAGAATCATGATTGAGGGGAAAGAGGTCTGTAATAACTACAATAATGGGATCTGCTATCGTCGGGGTACATGTTATTATTCACACGTGTGTACGTTATGTCGGGCTTCGGGCCACAGTGTGAGGAACTGTACCTCTAGCAAAACTAAAGGCAATCAAAGTAAGCCATGACAAGAGACAGTTTTCAATCAAAAACTAGACACTCCAATTATGGGCGCTTCGACGCCAATCAATGTGGAACATCTAGCAATTGAACTCAGGGGCCATCCTGATCAAGAGTACGTTAAACACCTATGTGACGGTCTAGCCAATGGGTTCGATACATTGATTTCACGCGAGATTATGCTTACCAAAGAATGTAAGAATTTGCAATCGGCTATATCACAACCAGGATAGATGACTTAATTAAAAGTGAAGTTCAAAAAGGCTTTCTCACAGGACCCTTAGCTAGTATGCCGTTTCCGATGTATAGAATTAGCCCAGTTGGAATAGCGACAGGGAAATATTCGGGAAAACCCAGATTAATAGTAGACTTGTCAGCACCACACGAAGATAATGACAATCCTAGTGTCAATAGCCTTATAGATAAAGAAACATGTTCCCTTTCGTATGTTAGAATCGATGACGCAATTAGAACAATACAGAAATTAGGTCATGGAACTACCATGTGTAAAACTGACATATCGGATGCATTCAAGATTGCGCCAATTGTACCAAGCCAATGGAATCTTTTTGGTATAAGATGGCATCAGTCATATTATTTTTATCGAAGGTTAGTTTTTGGTTGCAGATCCAGTCCTATGATTTTTGATTTAGTTTCACAATCCATTTGCGATGGCAGCGCATAAAACGCGGGGTCTGGATACAGTTGTGGAATATCTAGGTATAATTTTGGACACCAAAAAAATGGAGGCTAGACTACCCAATGACATGGTCCAGAGGATTGTTGAATTTTTGAGAGGAATGGAAGCTAAACAATCATGCACAAAGCGGGAATTACTTCAACTTTTAGGGCATTTGAATTTTGCTAGCCGAGTGGTGATACCACGTAGGAGTTTCGTCTCGCACCTTATTGCTCTCTCCACAACTGTTAAATCTTTACATTTTCATGTCCGTCTTAATAACCAATGTAGGGAGGATATTAGAATGTGGCTTCACTTTTTGTCTAACTGGAATGGTGTGTCACTATTTTATAAGTCCGACATTATCTCGGCGGATGATATGTGTCTTTATACCGATGCGTCAGCGTCAATAGGTTTTGGAGGTTTCTTCAAGGGGCAATGGTTTTCTGAGCATTGGCTGGCTTTGCTGAAGAATAGCACTGGTAATGATGATGAGAACTCTATTGCTTTTCATGAGTTATCCAATTGTTGTGGCAGTTATATTGTGGGGCCATTTATGGAAACGACAGAGAATTTTATTTTACTGTGATAATACAGCAACAGTGGCTATTCTTCAGAAGGGCAGGTCAAGGTCAGCACAGATCATGCCGTTGATGCGTAGGCTCACTTTGCTTGCTTGTATGCAGAATTTTACAGTAATCGCTAAGCATATTGAAGGTCGTAAAAATGGAATTGCTGATGCCTTGTCTCGTTTACAGATCTCAAGGTTTTTCCAGCTGGCACCACAGGCACGACAGGAGCCATGCCCAGTACCGCCTCCGGATCAGGTGTTGTGGACCTCGAGTCAGTCATAGATAGACTATGGAACGCAGCCACCGCCCCCAGGACGAAGAAAGCATACCAAACAGGTTTCAAATCATACATTCATTTCCTGTTATTTTCAGGGGTTATAGCACAATTCTCGTCATGCCTTGTGTGTCACCTTGTGTGTCAGTTACGGAGGAACTTTTAATCCAGTTCGTCATCCATTGTGTCAATAATTTAAATGTCGGTCATTCAACTATAAAATTATATCTGTGTGGCGTACGTTTTGTGTTTGCAGAACAATGTCGTGTACCCTACCACGCAACAAATGCAATGCCTGCCGTGTATCTTAAATGGGGTCAAGCGTATTCAAAATAAGGAAAGCCGGCCACAGTACCCAGTTACATTTGATATTTTGAGCAGGATTTGCCTTGCCCAACATGGGGGGGATTTTTAACAATCAAATGGATTTACTGTTAGAAGCAGTATGTACGGTGGCATTTTTTTGGTTTTTTAAGATGTGGGGAGTTCACAGTCAATGACAAATTTGACCATTCCACTAACCTCTGTATACAAGATATGGTTATTACAGCAGAGTGTGTCTATCTGACACTAAAAATTTCCAAAACTGACCCATTTCGAGAGGGGGTGACTATTAAGTTATTTAAGACCGATAACACAATCTGCCCATATGACATTTGCTGCAAATACATGAGAATGCGCCGCCAGCAATCACCATCCCCTATGGATCCGCTGTTTGTTAACAGTGTGGGCGAGGCATTAGCACGTTCACAGTTCATTGCAATGTTTAAGCATATTTTAGAACATGTAGGTATAGATATCAAATTTATATAATGGTCATTAATTTCGTAGTGGTGCTGCTACATCTGCAGCATCAGCTCAGGTTCCAGACCACATACTTAAAGTATTAGGTCGATGGTCATCAAAAACATATACCAGGTATATTAAGACATCTCACTCTACACTAAGAGAAGTGCAAAGGTCTTTGACAGTTTCTGATACATCAGATTCGTAGCATGTTGGTCATATAGTGACCAGTACAGAGTGCCTATCTTTCTTATGGTATAACATGTAGCGAGTCTGTAGTATATGAATAGGACAGATTTTTTACCAGGATATTAATGTTATAAATAATAATATAATTGATGGCATTGCTATAATATTGTATATTAATTGTATTTGATGATAATTTTAATTTTTATGTATTGTCCATCTTAATGTTAGTGTGGCTGTCAGGGTCAGCCCTACTCAATCGGCTTCATTTTGAGAATAAGTCTCATAGTGGGCTATGTAATCCAAAGGAAGAGTAACACATGCAATCATACAGAGAGGTTGAATATTGGAAATTAATTTGACTGGGAGCTGCTGTTGCCTTCGGCAGGACTACGATCCCTCAACAGGGAATCAAAATAGGTTATTGACTAAAGCTCAATCAGACATTGCACAACTTAATCTTCAGCTGGCAAAGTTATTATTGAGCTGCGACAGTGAACAACGTAAATTAACATGATAAACAATGTGTTAGCCACTACGTATTTGTAGGGTGGTATTATTGTAATTCATATATGTATTTTTATTTTATATCCATGTCACTATTGCTTGACCATGTACATGCATCATAGAATATCCCTACCATAATTACTACGCTAATATCATCAATACCAATCTCATTGTTTATAATCACATATTTTCACTATCACCAGTTCAGTCATCAAGCATAGAAATACCAAGGGAAGTAATTAATCATGGCCAAGTTAAAGTAGGGGTAGTCAAGGGCATCAAGAGTCATCTCCCTTTAGCAAAAACAAATTACTCCAGCTTGCCCTTTGATTTGATAAGGGACATAGATCTGTTTTATCAGTTATCACTCATGGGTAGCTTTCAATAGAATTATACATGGCTGTCCTATGTACATAGCCTTATTGTCCTGTTCATATGGATAGTTGAAGTACTGTTTATTTTTCCGTTTTACTATGTATTATTACTATTTATTATGTTTGCTCGACCACTGTCATAAAGTGTTTCTAATCTATAATCATTACATAGTAGTTTATGAACAAATATATATAATATTGTCAACATATGGAGTAGCATTACCGTACACTAATCATTATCATCACGCGGCTAGCTAGTACATTTTGATTAATGTTCATCACATTTTCGTTTCAATTCAGTCCCCCCCCCCCCCCCGCAATTAGGACAACAAGGGAGATAAGTAAGCATTACCAGTGTGTAGATTGTCAATCAAGGGCAAAAAGAAAATTACCTCCCTTTAGCTGTAAGACACCTTCCCTCTCAGGCTTAACACAAGGCATCGATCATAATAGCTTTGTTTGGTGTCAGAGTAGTGTAAATGTCACTACTAACGGTAATGTTTTGGAGTTGTTAGGTCCTGTATGCATATATGGCTTGGTATCTGGTCACCATATCACTACCACAGGTCTGTAGTGGGGCAACAACTAAACACCCAAGTTGTTTCGAATCATCCACACCAATGAGTGTTTCATCAAGTACAATTCCATACATAGACTGTCTTATTCGTATTCGTTGTTATTTTATTGCCAACTTACACACTAGATAGCCGGTCTTACAGACATATCGTTATTTTATTGTCAACTTATCACTACCATCCGTAGTGTTTTCATACTATATATATATATATATATATATATATATATATATATATATATATATATATATATATATATATATATATATATATATATATATATATCCAGTCTTACATACTCATTGTTATTTTATTGTAAACGTATCACTACCATCCGTAGTTCTTGGGTTGGTTTTTTTGTTTTTTTTGGGGTGGTTTTTTTCACACTGTAGATAGCCAGTCTTACGTACTCATTGTTACTTTATGGTCAACTTATCACTACCATCCGTAGTGTTTTTTCACACTTTACATAGCCAGTCTTACGACGTACTCATTGTTACTTTATGGTCAACTTATCACTACCATTCGTAGTGTTTTTTCACACTTTACATAGCCGGTCTTAGGCACACATTGTTATTTTAGTGTCACCTTATCACTACCATCCGTAGTGTTTTTCACACTGTAGATAACCAGTCTTACGGACATATCGTTATTTTATTATCAACTTATTACTACCATCCGTAGTGTTTTCTCACTATGCAGAGCGAGTCTTACGTACTCATTGTTACTTTATTGTCAACTTATCACTACCATCCGTAGCGTTTTCTCACTATACAGAGCGAGTCTTACGTACTCATTGTTACTTTATTGTCCACTTTTCTCACTATACAGAGCCAGTCTTACGAACTCATTGTTACTTCATTGTCAACTTATCACTACCATCCGTAGTGTTTTCTCATTATACAGAGCCAGTCTTACGTGCTCATTGTTACTTTATTGTCCACTTATCACTACCATTCATAGCTTTCACTGTAGATAGCCAGTCTCATGTATCCATTGTTATTTATTGTCAACTTATCATGACCATTCATAGTGTTTTCACTTTATACATAGATTTCTTTTGTACATATGGTTATTTCTCAACTTATCAATCCCATTCATTGTGCTCCCAACTATACATAATCAATCTTAAGTACGCATTCTTATTTTATTATCGTATCAACTTACTACTATCATACCTGGTGTCTCACACTATACATAGCTAGCCGTACATAGATTTTGTTATTAGTGTCTTCAACTGCATGCATAGTCACTCGTATGTACATTTCATACTATATATATATACACCTGTGCAAAAGTTAAGCACCAGCAAAAACAATAGAACGTAGAAACATGATGGTACAACTAGGCTGCCATACTTTTTGTCCCCGCGTTAGCTGACATAATTCCAGGTACGAAATGCACATGCATGCATGACTTCACGCCGCTTGATGTCCGTGCGTGGCGGGAAACAGCACACGTGTTCAGTTATGTAAAAGTCCAGTTTGAGGTGTAGAACATTACATACAGATTTAGGCGACAAGATTAGGAATTTTGTGTTCATGACCGTGGTTTATTTGTACAGAGAGAATTAGCTCTTGATTGTGAACCGCTATGGCAAGACGAAGGTTAAGTGATCGTGTGAAATGGCAAATCATAGGCATGCATACCACTGGTATGTCATGCAGAGAGATTGGCAGACAGCTGAACATTAACCATACTGTAATCAGTCGTTTGATTGCAAAACATGGGCAAACTAACGAGGTGAAGGACAGGCCTAGATCTGGAAGACCGAAGAAGACTACTGCCCGTGATGATCGAGCCCTAGTACGCCTTGTTAGGAGATCTTCATTCACCAACAGCAGAGTGCTCAGCCAGCAATGGGAAACGCGCAATAGAGTGTCAATGTCTACCGTCAAAAGGAGACTGTATGCTGCTGGCATGAAAGCTAGGAGACCTGTCAGACGTCCTCTCCTCACTGCACACCACAAAGAGGAGCGTCTGAGGTGGTGCAACAAAAGAAGACACTGGAACATGAGATCCTGGAGACGGGTACACTGGTCCGATGAAAGTCGGTTCCTGCTTCATGCCACAGATGGTCGAACTCGTGTATGGAGGTCCAGACGCACGGCGTACGACCAACGTAACATCATGGAAGAAGTTCCATTTGGTGGAGGTTCCGTTATGATATGGGGGTGCATCTCATTTGATTGTAAGCTGGATCTGTTGACTGTACCTGGAACACTAAATGGACAAAGATATCAAGATTCCATACTGGATAGAGTTGTGGTCCCTCATTTTGCAAATCATGCACCTGGAACCCACCCTATATTCATGGATGACAACGCCCGACCACATCGTGCTAGAGCTGTGCATGAATACCTCCGCCAGAATGCCATCGAAACCCTACCATGGCCAGCAAGGAGCCCTGACATGAACCCTATTGAGCATATCTGGGACATTCTGGGAAACATGGTGAGAAGGAGGGATCCTCCTGTGCAGAACCTACAGGAATTAACAGACGCACTCCATCTTGAATGGCAACGAATACCACAATCGCGTATCAGTCGGTTGGTGACCAGCATGAGACGGCGTGTCCAGGCCGTCATCCAGGCACAAGGTGGATATACCCGGTATTAATAATGACAGTCTTAAACTCGTGCACAGATGTTAAACTTCGTTTTCAGACACCATTAATGACAATCTAGCCACGTGTGTCAACTGTAGGGCAATAGTTGTCAGTTGTGTCAACGTAACCATATTCAGGCCTCATTTTCAAGTTCAAACAAAAACATACAGTGTTTCCCCACCATCATAATCAGTATTCCTCTAGTTGCATTATTACCTCTCGCACTAAGATGGATGGGTACATAAATGTTTATGTTATTGCTTTCTTCATAGCACATGAATATACCCTCGCATGTGCGTAAAAATAGGGTGGTGCTTAACTTTTGCACAGGTGTATATATAGCAGGTCTTACTTACATATTATTATTTTATTGTCAATGGAGCACTATCACTAGTAATGTTCTCAACTATACTTAGCCAGTCTTATGTACATATTATTAGGGTATTGCCAACTTACCACTGCCATCGATAATGTTCTCTGCCATACGCTTGATTTATTCTTAACATAGTACTACCATCTGTAGTATTTTAACAAATGATACATAGGCAATCTTAGGTACATAGCATAGATTTATTTACTGTCAACTTATCACTACCAGCTACAGTAGTTCTCGACTAGACAGGGCAGGCCTTATATACAAAGCTTTGGGGCACTCAAGTTATTAAAAATATTAAATACCCTGAGCTATGGCCTCTTTAATACTTTAAGATCTGGAGGCTTAACTTTAAGTATTAAATTGCCCCAAAACTTCATAACAATCAGTAATTAAGGGTTGATTTGGCAGGTGCTCCTCAGTCTGTGCTGTCGTCCATATTCTGGTATTGACCATATAACACATATTTACAGTCTTGCAGCACCAGGTGGAGAGGTCCTGCCAAATCAAAAAATTATTTAATAGTCGAGTCTGCCCTTTCGCCAAAAAAATTGTTGATTAATATAATAATTGAAAATTACTTCTTCTTGTGTTATTTGTCCATCATAAAACAGAATAAGAGAGAGATAGATTGAGAGATGAATAAGCCTATTCCAACACCAAGGCTATCTAAATCTAGTAAGAAAACAGCAAGTAAAGATTCTGACAATGTAAGCGCTAACAGAGAAATAACACGTAATGAGGCTGTCAATGTACCTAAGCATACAATTATTATTGGCAGTTCAATAATTAAAGGCATTAGCTCTAAAGGACTGAAGGACAACATAGAGCTGATGTCTCAGAGGTGGTAAAATTGAACATGCTCATGATGCATTAAAATCAAGCAAACCACACATGTATAGGGACATAATTGTAATGGCCGGAACCAATAATTCTGATGGACCAGTAGCAGATGCTTTAATAGCCATGAAGCATCTTATCAAAGATGTGAACAAACTAGCTCCAGCTACAAAACTGCACATTTGTCATCTGTGCCCCCGTGAAGATGTTAGCAGATGGCAGGCTTTCATCTTCAAATTCAAAAGGAACCTGGAAGCGCGTCAACCCTTTTTCAATTTCACCCTAATTGAGACAGCTGAACACTTTTATTTTGAAAGTAATCCGGGTAAAATAGACAATTCACTGTACTTTTCCGACAAACTTCACCTTAATAAAACTGAATCCTCTTACTAGTTAAAAGTATTGATTATCATGTGCCGATTGTGAAGACGCCATCATGTAAGTTCTGTGGTGAAGCAAATCACAGGTATTCTCAGTGTCATCATGGGAAACATGTGCAGTGCTGGAGGTGTAATGGTGTTAGACATAAGTCAAGCCAGTGCCCTGTATCGTAATGCACTGGTCATGAAGTGCCTATTTCTAAGGACACTAGTAGTATAAACAATAATGATTGTAATTTAAATGTAAATATGAAGATTACTGATTCATGTATGCTGTCAAAGTATATATATCCTCCCGATGGCCACTCTGGTAAGATTCATATTGTTTCTAATTTCCATGCATGTATATTTACTACTAAATCTAATTAAAATAATAAGTATATGAATATTTCAACAACTGCTTGTAAAAATATATCACTCAGTAACAGATATGAGGCACTAAGTATTGATGATACCTGCCATGCTAATATATACTATCTGATACACTGATATCTGAATCAGATGAAGGTGCTTATATGATGACTTCCACTACTGATTTAACTGATAGTGTCATACAAACCAATGTTGTGGCCGTCAATGATGATGATGATGATGATGATGATGATGTCGGTGATGTCAATGTAGATGATGATGATGATGATGATGATTATGATGGTGATGTCAATGTAGATGATGATGATTATGAGTTATGTCGATGAGGATGTCAATGTTATTGCTAATGATGATGATGATAATGATGATGTTACTGCTAATGATGATGATGTTATTGTTGTTCATGATGATGATGATGATGATGATGATATTGTTAATGATGATGATGATGATGATGATGATGATGATTCAGTTACATCTGGAAACAGCACTGCAAGGATTCAGGAGACATGTATAAATTATATATTTTCGGGTACATTTCTGCGATAAACAGGACCATAAACTTCATTAATTAATTTTAATTTTGACAGCATTAAAGCAGATAATAATAAGTGGCAGTCTGTAATTGAACTCTGATTTACAACAAATTATAAGTACACCAACCAGAGTTACTCAAAAACTATCTACATTGATCAATCATATCTATGTTACAAACAAGGACAAAATCCAGTCAGCACAAGTAGGCTCATTAGCAATAAGTGACCATTATCCAATTTTTGCAGTACGCATGTGTAGGCCATGTAAAACTCAAAGTAAACATCAGCTCATTAAATACAGAAGTACGAAAAACTTTGATGAAACCAAGTTCCTACAAAATCTTTTAGAATGTGACTGGAGTTTTATTTATCACCTAAATAATCCAAATCAGACACTTGATTAATGGCATGAAAAATTCACTAGCATTGTAAACAAACATGCTCATGTCATTAAACGACGAGTCAAATAGTATTGCCAGCCAGGATAGATCAACAGTGAGATTTTAAAGACAATGAAAGAAAGAGATTATAAGAAAAAAATAGAAAATATGTTAAATTTTAAAACATTAAAACATAACGTCATGTCTTTGATTGAAATTTCCATGTGAAACCATTTTGCCATCAAATTAGACGAAGCAAACATAATCCTGCAAAGATATGAAAAAAAGTATAAATCCTAAAACAAATACATTACCCTCGATATTATATGATTATAGTGGGAATGTAGTACAAGATCCACAAAGGCAATCTGAACTGTTTAATGAATACTTTAGTACTGTAGCATCTAGACTGACACAATCCATGGTAAAGCAAATGGCTGGAACTTTTGAAAAACTGTCAGATCATGTTGAGAGTAGTGTTCCAAATGATGTAGAATTTCAAATTCCATACGTATTTGTAGATTATGTGTACGAGATTATTAATTTAAAAACAAACAAGTCGGCTGGATATGATGAATTAAATGCCTACTTTCTAAGAACTGCACCCTCAATCATCACACCCTCAATATCAAGTATAATAAACCAAAGCATAGCTAGGGGTGAATTTCCCAAAATGTGGAAATGTGCTATAGTAAAGCCACTATATAAATCTGATTCTAAAAATAATATCAGCAACTATAGACCCATTTCTATATTACCTACCATCTATAAGTTTACTGAACAACATATACACGATCATATTTTATAAGTTTATAACTGAGTATGATTTATTAATAGAATCACAATCTGGCTTTAGAGCTAAGCATCCTTGCGAAACCTCATTGCTAAAACTAGTAGAACGAAGGAAGTCTTCATTAGACAATGGACATCTTGTTGGCTCAATAATGATTGACCTTAAAAAGGCATTTGATCTTGTCAATCATGATATTTTACTGAGAAAATTAAGAATATACAAATTTGGAGAAGATGCTTTAAACTGGTTTTGTTCATATTTAAAGGACAGACAACAATACGTTTCAATTTCTGGAAAGGTTTCTAACCATTTGCCAATTGATATCGGAGTACCACAGGGCTCTGTATTAGGAACACGCCTGTTCATTTTATACATCAATGATCTCCCTATCGACTATGCATACTTCTAGCTCCAATAGTTATGAAATAAACGAAATCTAGGATTTCTTTTTTCACGAGAGAGTTGATACTTACCTCCCTAATACTTTTGATATTGCTAAATATCGGCTTTCACTCAATAAAACACTCAGATTAAAAACAGTTAGGTGCCCCTACTGGGCAGGGAGTCAGAGGTAGTCCGGCGGATGCTCGCCCCACCACCGCGCATGCGCCGACTACTACTTCCTCTGGCTGATTTATTGGCTAACACATGCAACTACCAAGAGCCTGAAGACCGAGCCTCTGTGGGGCGGAGAGGCCGGGTCAGTATCTAGGGAGGTAAGTATCAACTCTCTCGTGAAAAAAGAAATCCTAGATTTCGTTTATTTCACATCAAGAGTATACTTACCTCCCTAATACTTTTGATATTGCCAGAATTCGAAAGTGAATTTGGCGGGAGGGAGGCGAGATCAAAAGACCAGCTCTTCCCTATACGCTTTCAAGCGTTTAAGGCACTTATGACGTCTGAAACTGTGTGAAAACACAGTCAGGATTTGATAAACCATCGGATAACACAACCGATGCCTGAGAGATGACCGATTTGTCATATGCGCTCCCCCCCCTCCCTTGGGAGGAAGATTAAATGACCTCAATGTCCTACACGCTCTCTTCGTACTAGTGCTAAGTACTATAGGACAGAGACGAAACGGCTCCATTTTCGTATACTCTCACTAAAGAACCACAACCCACATAAACCATCACCATATTAATAACACTGGGTAATGTGACAATACAAAACAATGAACAACACATGAACAAGACTGACCTTGTTGTACTAGGAAGCTGTCATCATGAATCCAGTAGAGAAGGATGATACAGTCCCGACAAGTGGTTGTCACCGTCGCTGAATGGCGAAGTATATAAGCAATGCGGAGGCACTCTTCACAAACATAAAGCGGTTATTGTTTCAAAATCGACAAGGCGAGAGGGTTAGAGGTGTCACGGAGGTAATGGTCTGTAAAACTTGACTCACAGTGCCACTGAGCCACTGACATAATATCATCCACAGGAACCCCACTAAACAGGGCAGTGGATGCCACGACACCGCGGACACTGTGAGCCTTGGCCACGTCAACCTGTCGCCCGGTGGCGGATTTGTGACAAAATTGAATACATTCCACAATCCACCTAGAAATGGTGTCCTTAGACGCCCTACCATGGGGTTCAATATATGACAACCACAACGCTGACTGGTCGGTACGCCACTCCGAAGTACGCTGTTTGTACCGAAGCAGCGCCCGTACGGGGCACCATACTTTAGAATTAGGATCATATCTAGTTAAAGATGGCAAAAAAATAGGTTGACCTGGATATTTCAATGACTGATTTTTAGACAAGAAATTAATCCTAGGTAGAAGCTTAAGGCCTTCCCCTGTAACCACAAAACGGTCAACCTCGGCTGATAAGGCGTGAATTTCACTCCTACGCCTCGCCGAGGCCGCAGCAATTAAAAATACAGTTTTAAGAGTTAACATTTTCATAGAAATGGAACTAAGTGGTTCAAAAGGCTTATCACCTAGTACCTGGAGCACCAGTGATAAACTCCAAGACGGAATCAGTGGAGGATTCCTTGGTCTTAGATTGCCCATGCCTTTAATTAATACATTTAATGTACTTACTTCATCACTCCCCCTATTAGCCAAGCAAGGAATAACAGTCATTAAAGCTGACTTATAACCAGCAATAGAGTTAGGCTTGAGGCTATAGGCATCATATAGGTGACAGAGGAAATCAGCCACTACCTGAATAGATGATTCCATTGGATCAATACATCTTTTTGAGCACCACTCTGCAAATCTGTTGATTTTATAATTATATGCTCTGGAGGTTGACCCCCTCCTGGCTTTGGCCATAAACATGGCCGCTTGCTCAGAAAAGCCCTCCTTAATTCTAGATTCCTTGACAACATCCACGCAGTCAATCGGAACATTGACGGATTGTCGTGAAGGGCCTTGCCCTGGAAGATAAGGTTGTCCATCAGAGGCAGCGGAACCGGATTGCAGACCAGAAGGTCCAGCAGATCCGTATACCACGATCGGCTTGGCCAATCCGGGGCGATCAGAAGCACTTGGCACTCCTGCTGCCTGATTTTCTGAAGCACCTTTGGAATCAGGATTGCTGGGGGGAATGCGTATGCATACATTCCCTCCCAGCTGATAGCTAACGCATCTGTTGCGAAAGCGCTTGGGTCTGGAATCGGAGAGACGTACGTCGTCATCTTCGCATTCTTCTTCATTGCGAACAAATCTATGTTGGGTTTCCCCCAATGGTCGAACAGACGATCCGCCACACATTGATTTAGTTGCCATTCCGTGGGTAAAACACTCATCCTTCGGCTCAATGAGTCTGCTAGCAGATTTAACCTCCCCGGAATATGAACTGCTTTCAAGGTGATCCCATGATCCAGGCACCAACAAAGCAGTTTCCATGTCATCATACAGAGACTGGGGGTCTTCGTTCCGCCCTGGCGGTTTATGTAAGTCACTACTGTCGAGTTGTCTGAACGAATGAGAACAATCTTGCCCTGAACATTCTTTAAGAAATGTTCCAGGCCCAGGACTACTGCTCTTAGCTCTAGTAGATTGATATGTTCCTTGGACTGATCCAGATCCCAAAGCCCTGATACTGTGGACTCTTCCAGACAAGCTCCCCACCCCTCCATCGATGCATCTGTATACACAGTCACCTGAGGGTGGGGAGGGGTTAGCAAAACCCCCGGCAAGAGATTCTCTGTATTCAACCACCATTGCAGGTGGTGAATCAGAGGCGCCAACACCGACACGTTCGAGTCCAGCGAACCTGAACTCTGGGTCCACTGTGTCATGAGAAACAACTGGATCGGGCGCCTGCGCAAGGCGGCCTGCGGAATGACTGGTTCCAAAGAAACCATCAAGCCCAGCATTCTCAAGTAAACCCGTGCCAGGACATGACGACTGTCGCACACCGACTGAATTACCGAGATGAGTATTTGAACCCTCTCCTGAGTGGGGTACACATACCCCGTCTCCAGATCGAAGAACATGCCCAGGTAAACAAACTTCTGGGATGGAGTTAGCTCTGATTTCGGGAAATTGATCACCCAGCCCAAGTCCGAGAGAGTTTTCAAAACAATCTCCAGATTGGCTGACAACGATTCCCGGGTGTGTGCTTTCAACAGCCAGTCGTCTATGTACGTGTGGACTGCTATGCTTCTCCTGCGGAGGTATGCCGTGATCGCGAGAACCACACGGGTGAAGACCCGAGGAGCCGTGGAAATTCCGAAGGGTAACACCCTGAATTCCCACCGCCGGCCCTGAAATGCAAATCTCAGGAAGCGACGGAAACTCCTCTCTATGGGAATGTGGAAATAAGCATCCTTCAAATCTATCGACGCTGTCCACATTCCTCGCTCTAACCCCGCCAACACCGAGCGCACAGTCTCCATCTTGAAACTGGGCGTCTCGATGAACTTGTTCAATGGCTTGAGGTTGAGAATCGGCCTCCACCCTCCGGTGTTTTTTGTTACTAAGAACAGGGTTGAATAGAAGCCCGGGCACCTCTGTGCCGGCTGAATGGCTTCTTTTAGTATGAGGGAATTTATTTCCTCCTCTATACACAACCTCTGATCCGGATCCCGTGGAATGGGAGTCCAGATCGGCGCGAGAGACAGTCGCGATGGCGGGCCTGTCACCCAGTCGGGACGATACCCGACCGAAAGCCATCGCAAGACTAAACGGTCCTGAGTCAACCGCTTCCACTCTGGCAAGTGGGCGGCCAAACGGCCGCCCACCGGTCCACCTAGGGATAGAGGTGGACATAAGGAGGGCCAGAGTGGCACTGTTCTCTCGGCCTGAAACACCGGAGTGGTTCCCACCGCGGTAACCAGGCCCGATTACCGCGACCAGATCCCCGCGCGCCCCGCCCAGCGCCGCGCGCACCACGGTGCTCAGGCGGCTGTCTGGCTGGGAAGCCTGCGCCCCCCTCGCTGCTGGCCGAATCGCCCGTGGCCTAGGCCTACGTTGCGACGGTGGCTGGCCTCTGACCTGGCCAGCACCACCTCGAGCCTGCAGAGGACGATACGCAGGGGGTGCCGCGCGAACACGCTCCCGCCGGAGCACCTCAAATTGTTCCCGCAGCGCCCTCTGGTTATTAACCAGAGTGACCGTCTCCTGGAGGTGCCTGCATCCCTCACCTCCAAAGAGACCAGGACCTGTCATAGGCGTCCGCAGCAGCCTATTATACAGGTCCTGGGACGGGCACAGATTGTCAAGCGCAAACGTGCGCCTCGCCCGGACACTTCTGGTCACCGCCCGCGTCAAACAGTCCAAAGCCAGGTTGATACCATCCTGGATGGCTCTCTGGACTGTTACCGGGCTTGGTTGGCGTGATGCGGAGGCCGCTACCACCCCCTGTAGCAGCTGGGAGACGTGGGACAGAGCGGCAATCGACGCCCTCCCACTCTCCTCCGCATCACGCAGCGCGGCATTCGCCGAACGCAACGCGTTCGAGCACAAGACTCCCGTGTCAGAATGGGAGCCCGGCCGCGCATCTTCGCCCAAAGCCGCGCGATCATCAACGCTTGGCTTCGGCACCACACCGTACCGCTGGTAATCCAGGGGCACGATGCGGCACCGCTTCGCCACCTCGCGAGGGGCCTTCGCGAGACGTCCATTCACCTTAATGGACGCCTCCGCCGCTTCGAACATGTCCACGACATGCTCAGCCAGCGGCAGAGATGGCATAGCGGTAGCCGCCGGCCTACCAGCTAACCACGGCCTATGGTCACGCTGGCTAGCCGGCAGCTCCACGGGTAGATCGGGCCGAACACTTACCAGCCACTGGCAAGCGTCCGACCAATCCTCCTCCGTGGCTAACTGCGAGCGCTCTACTAGACGAGGGCCTTCGTCTTCCTCCAGAGCACTCGCAGTTGACGTCGACGGCGGGTAAGCTGATACCCCTGGCAAGCCTGGAAAAGCATGCGGGCCCGAGAGAGCAGGCATGCTAAATTCCGCGGCTTGACCAGGAGCAGGCGCCGTGGCAGAGCGTGGGGGTAAACACCGCTCTACCACGGGTCTGACCAGCACCAGCAACACCATCGGCAAGCCGAGGTATGCGGTATCCGTGGTCAACAGCACCGCCCGGGGACACCCTCTGGACCGTGAAATCTACTCCTGCGTGAGTAGAACCATGGAACACGTCGCCTGCATTCCCCGCGAGGGGTGCACAGACGTCGTATTCCATGGCCACGTCCTCAGAAGGCGACCCCAGCAGGAGATCCTCTTCTTCCTGGCCAGAAAGATTAGACTCCGGGTCAGCAAAGAGAGCTAACCCGGACTGGCCAGGAAAGGTGCCATAGGAGGCTTTGACACCTTCGGCGCGCGGATACCCGGGGTCTGATGAGCAGACCGCGGGTCCCAGCAACAACCGTTGTCCACGGCCCCTCGGCGCGGCGCCATGCCTGCTGCCAGGGCCTTGGACTGCCCCCAACAAAGGGGCCACCTCTGAATCCACAACCGGACCGGACCTAAAGAGACCGGATTCAGAGGCGGGGATCACCTGCTTGTAAGCAGATGCCGAGGACAACAAAGGAGCTGGCCCAGGGAGCATGCCGCGAAGCAACTCTGGGACCAGATCCTTTATTGTCCTCTGCATCTCTTGCAACATTTCGGACCTGAAGGCCTCCATATCCACCGCGGATGAGGCCTTCTTCTTACCCTTCTTACAAACTTTCTCCTTCTTCTTCCTCTCTTCCTCCATCACCTTCTCCCTTGCCTGCAATGCGAGAAAATCAGACATTAAGTCGCCCCCCCACTGCTTACATACGTCGCACTTCAGCAACGGTCCACAGGGACTGCAGCTGAAGCACAAGTGCGGAACGAAGCGGCTTTTAAGAAACCTCCCGCAGGACGGGCAACCAGGTCTCTGAAACAGGACAAAGGACAGGGACAATGAGCAAGATAGTTAAGGTTAGCGAACTCAAAACCAACTAAAAAGAGAGGGACAGGATCATCAAGATCGGAAATCAAGAAGAACCAGCCATGGACAAAACGTTAATTGTTAATAAAAGGCCAAGGCCGATTATGACGTCATCACTCTCGTGACCAAATTAATCGATCCGCAACAAGCACCAAGTGCAAGAACGAATTGTATAAGTAACCGGAACATTCCCGTTGAATTGGCATTTCGAGTACACAACAATCAGATATACAGAGATAACTCCTTCCAATTCTAGCATTGGCAAAAAAGGAAATTATCTCCCCTTTTGTTTATCAATAATTAGATACCTGACCCTTGTATAGACAAACCATCCAACGTGATGAACCGGAGAACTCCACCATAGTACGCCTCTACATTCTCTCCACCTAAGGGGAAGGAATTGGAGCAAGAGGGCAAAGTGAGAAGACCTTTATAACAGGCCTCCAACTCACTGAACATAGATTTTTTGGTTAGATAACCTAACAGTATTAGTAGGAAATGGAACCGTGGTGGAGAGAAAACATATCCTCTTGTGCCGAGAAGTCCATCAAAGCGTCTATGTGATACCTGTGGACAAAACACAAAGAGAAATGAGACTTATGAAGCACCATGTTGTAAAAAACCAACATAAACAGGCGCTAATCACGGTAAGCGCGAGTCCCGGAAATACATTAAACCGGGACAAAACACGCTAGCATATCAAAGAATTCACCTGATAAAGAGATCCCGCTCCTTCTAAAGGCGAATCCTCCCTTTCCGACATGCTTCCAACGTACAAGAATCGTCAAATGTGAGTAAAAAACAAGGTAACGCGCAGAAAAGTATAGAGAACACAAAACCGCATGTAACCCTTTGCCAATAAATGAGCAAAGAGGAAGTAGTAGTCGGCGCATGCGCGGTGGTGGGGCGAGCATCCGCCGGACTACCTCTGACTCCCTGCCCAGTAGGGGCACCTAACTGTTTTTAATCTGAGTGTTTTATTGAGTGAAAGCCGATATTTAGCAATATCAAAAGTATTAGGGAGGTAAGTATACTCTTGATGTGAAATACGAAAAAACTTAACTAACGGTATGCAATCTGTAGAAAACTGGTGCTTAGATAATAAAATGTTGCTGAATACAGATAAAACTAAATTGATGATGTTGGGAAGTAGGTATAAATTAAAACACATAAACACACATGATGTTAAAATACCTACAAGCAATGGAAATCTAAATGTTGTTAAATCTGACAAACTTTTAGGCTTAAATATAGATAATACACTTACATGGCATGAACATATAGTGTGTAAAAAGATTTCGCCATTGATCTATATGCTAAAGAAAAATAAGAATTATCTTAACACAGAACAAAGAAATCTGTTTTATAAATCTTAGAATATAAGATTTATAAAACAGATTTCTTTGTTCTGTGTTTTGAAAGAATATTTCACACATGGATTACTGCAGTCCTGTATTTTGTCAATCTTCACATACACTGTTGGATAGGCTAGAAAAGTTACAAAAGCAAGCTGCTAGAGTAATATTATACATGCCTTATAGAACACCATCAGTGCCATTATATAAAACACTAAATGTGGACAACTTTATCTAAAAGAATGATGATTAAAACAGGCATTATGACATAGAAGGCGAGAAATGGGCTTGCTCTGAGCTACATAAAAGGCATGTTCATTTCAATAGAGGATGCACACACTAGGAATTTGGGCTCGAAGACACTTAATCATCTACAAGTTCCCTAGATTAAAACAGATTATGGAAAGAAAAGCTTTACTGTAGAATTCTCTACCCTCAACTGTTACACAGTCTACCACTTTAATGTCTTTCAAGTCCAATCTTCAGGAATATATAAATCAAATGTAATGATAAAGTAATAAACTCAAAAGACTCATTACACTCTGAATTCCAAGGGCATAGGTATAAAGCCAGCTAAGTATGTTAATGATGACATGATTTAAAGTTTGTTTAGCAGTGACACCCACGCTGCTTTAAAAAATAAATAGCTAGCATTCTAATAATTGTATATCATTTGTACACAGGATATAATACATGTATGTAAACTTTGGACTATTACTTGTGTGTAAGTGTACTTGCAGTGTGTTTCGTGCGTGTGTATGCATGTGTGTGAATTCTTTCTGAGGGCCTCAGGAAGATTAGATTTTACTGACATTGGTTACCATCATTATATAGATTATTATTATTATTATTATTATTATTATTATTATTATTATTATAAAGACACAAGTATATATAGAGATAGAGAGATAAAAGGATTGAGGGAAAAACAGACAGATGGATATAGTTCTAGTGCTTGCTCTGAATGAGAGGTCAGCTGAGCTAACAAGATGATATAAACTCAGACTCCACACAAAATCAACAATTTCAACACATGACATGTACACAGAACTGGCAATTCATATGCAGATGTGTATATTGACACTTAAAACAAGAGATTTCTTCATATTCCCATTATAAATGTACCCACAGAGTTTCGTTAACATAGTAAAATTAGAAATCAAGGCATTGAATGAAAATCAACCTCTTTATTCACAGACAGATGGATGTATGTATGGACATATGGATGGACAGAAGCAAACCCATATTCTCATCCACCCCACACCCTGCTTTCCCAAAGTTAAGTGTGTGTGTATAATGAGAGAGGTACTTACACACAGTTACTGGGAAGCTTAATGGTGATGAAGACTGTACTAAATGTGACACTGAATAGATGACAATAGTGTATTGTTCTCCAGCTTCAAGGGTTCCTATAGATGCCATGTAATTATCCTGTCCAGTTACAACATCCACACTTGGAATAGTCGGTACACTAGCACCAGTAGCTCTAGTCACAGTGATCTGGAATGTATCGGCACGACCAGCACCCTTTATCCAGTTCATGTCAAAGACTGTATTTACATGTTCTGATGGACGTGGTGATGGCAAAGTTGGAATAGAAGGATCTGAAAGTACAAGTATTAAAACATGTCAGAGTTATCTTTTCTTTCATCTGTTTAGATCACAATATCATAGATATATCTGTATCATGGACACGTTTTATCAATGAGCCTAAATGTGAATGTTGGTGTCTGGATCCAAATAGAACTGAAATGTAATCACAATATTTACAAACTTTTTCTGATAAGGTTATTATGGATCAAATATGAAAGAAATCTATATATGCCGTCTAGAATTATGCTCCAGAAAAGTTTATATAAATTTTAAGTTTCTAAGGCAGATAACTCTGGGCAAATATGGATGGAATTTGTTGAAACACGATCCCAAGTGGTGTCCTATAATTACAATGTATTGATGTACCAATTTTGACATAAATCCATTTAGGCATTCTAGAATTATGGTTCAGGCATCAGATTTAGAGTTTGTTAAGGAAGATAAGTCTGGTAAATATGTATGGATATCGCTGAAATTGCATTCCTGTCCTTCATGTTCAAATTATTTAGTGAATTTATGCAGGATTTCTCGTGATATATTCTGGATAGCAGAAGTAGAAATGTATTTTACTGTATATGGAGATGAATATAGATGAATTTAACTGACACATAGCGTGTTCACTGAGTGAACTGTTTGCCTTGGCACAGAACTTGAAGCTGATCCATGCATGCTTCTTAGAGCTATGGTCTGGAAAGCAATTTCAGACAGACGCATGGAAATACTGATGTATGGGCTAGGACAATGTATTAGGTCTGGGGTTGATGGTGTCGGGAACAAGGACAATCTGTCAAGATATATGGCATCCCAAAAATGTTGATGACATTTAAACAGAATGACAGATAGATTGAGAGATGAATAAAGCCATATAAGTATATAGAGATAGAGAGATAAAAGGATTGAGGGAAAAACAGACAGATGGATATAGTTCTAGTGCTTGCTCTGAATGAGAAGTCAGCTGAGCTAACAAGATGATATAAACTCAGACTCCACACAAAATCAACAATTTCAACACATGACATGTACACAGAACTGACAATTCATATGCAGATGTGTGTATTGACACTTAAAACAAGAGATTTCTTCATATTCCCATTATAAATGTACCCACAGAGTTTCGTTAACATAGTAAAATTAGAAATCAAGGCATTGAATGAAAATCAACCTCTTTATTCACAGACAGATGGATGTATGTATGGACATATGGATGGACAGAAGCAAACCCATATTCTCATCCACCCCACACCCTGCTTTCCCAAAGTTAAGTGTGTGTGTATAATGAGAGAGGTACTTACACACAGTTACTGGGAAGCTTAATGGTGATGAAGACTGTACTAAATGTGACACTGAATAGATGACAATAGTGTATTGTTCTCCAGCTTCAAGGGTTCCTATAGATGCCATGTAATTATCCTGTCCAGTTACAACATCCACACTTGGAATAGTCGGTACACTAGCACCAGTAGCTCTAGTCACAGTGATCTGGAATGTATCGGCACGACCAGCACCCTTTATCCAGTTCATGTCAAAGACTGTATTTACATGTTCTGATGGACGTGGTGATGGCAAAGTTGGAATAGAAGGATCTGAAAGTACAAGTATTAAAACATGTCAGAGTTATCTTTTCTTTCATCTGTTTAGATCACAATATCATAGATATATCTGTATCATGGACACGTTTTATCAATGAGCCTAAATGTGAATGTTGGTGTCTGGATCCAAATAGAACTGAAATGTAATCACAATATTTACAAACTTTTTCTGATAAGGTTATTATGGATCAAATATGAAAGAAATCTATATATGCCGTCTAGAATTATGCTCCAGAAAAGTTTATATAAATTTTAAGTTTCTAAGGCAGATAACTCTGGGCAAATATGGATGGAATTTGTTGAAACACGATCCCAAGTGGTGTCCTATAATTACAATGTATTGATGTACCAATTTTGACATAAATCCATTTAGGCATTCTAGAATTATGGTTCAGGCATCAGATTTAGAGTTTGTTAAGGAAGATAAGTCTGGTAAATATGTATGGATATCGCTGAAATTGCATTCCTGTCCTTCATGTTCAAATTATTTAGTGAATTTATGCAGGATTTCTCGTGATATATTCTGGATAGCAGAAGTAGAAATGTATTTTACTGTATATGGAGATGAATATAGATGAATTTAACTGACACATAGCGTGTTCACTGAGTGAACTGTTTGCCTTGGCACAGAACTTGAAGCTGATCCATGCATGCTTCTTAGAGCTATGGTCTGGAAAGCAATTTCAGACAGACGCATGGAAATACTGATGTATGGGCTAGGACAATGTATTAGGTCTGGGGTTGATGGTGTCGGGAACAAGGACAATCTGTCAAGATATATGGCATCCCAAAAATGTTGATGACATTTAAACAGAATGACAGATAGATTGAGAGATGAATAAAGCCATATAAGTATATAGAGATAGAGAGATAAAAGGATTGAGGGAAAAACAGACAGATGGATATAGTTCTAGTGCTTGCTCTGAATGAGAGGTCAGCTGAGCTAACAAGATGATATAAACTCAGACTCCACACAAAATCAACAATTTCAACACATGACATGTACACAGAACTGGCAATTCATATGCAGATGTGTATATTGACACTTAAAACAAGAGATTTCTTCATATTCCCATTATAAATGTACCCACAGAGTTTCGTTAACATAGTAAAATTAGAAATCAAGGCATTGAATGAAAATCAACCTCTTTATTCACAGACAGATGGATGTATGTATGGACATATGGATGGACAGAAGCAAACCCATATTCTCATCCACCCCACACCCTGCTTTCCCAAAGTTAAGTGTGTGTGTATAATGAGAGAGGTACTTACACACAGTTACTGGGAAGCTTAATGGTGATGAAGACTGTACTAAATGTGACACTGAATAGATGACAATAGTGTATTGTTCTCCAGCTTCAAGGGTTCCTATAGATGCCATGTAATTATCCTGTCCAGTTACAACATCCACACTTGGAATAGTCGGTACACTAGCACCAGTAGCTCTAGTCACAGTGATCTGGAATGTATCGGCACGACCAGCACCCTTTATCCAGTTCATGTCAAAGACTGTATTTACATGTTCTGATGGACGTGGTGATGGCAAAGTTGGAATAGAAGGATCTGAAAGTACAAGTATTAAAACATGTCAGAGTTATCTTTTCTTTCATCTGTTTAGATCACAATATCATAGATATATCTGTATCATGGACACGTTTTATCAATGAGCCTAAATGTGAATGTTGGTGTCTGGATCCAAATAGAACTGAAATGTAATCACAATATTTACAAACTTTTTCTGATAAGGTTATTATGGATCAAATATGAAAGAAATCTATATATGCCGTCTAGAATTATGCTCCAGAAAAGTTTATATAAATTTTAAGTTTCTAAGGCAGATAACTCTGGGCAAATATGGATGGAATTTGTTGAAACACGATCCCAAGTGGTGTCCTATAATTACAATGTATTGATGTACCAATTTTGACATAAATCCATTTAGGCATTCTAGAATTATGGTTCAGGCATCAGATTTAGAGTTTGTTAAGGAAGATAAGTCTGGTAAATATGTATGGATATCGCTGAAATTGCATTCCTGTCCTTCATGTTCAAATTATTTAGTGAATTTATGCAGGATTTCTCGTGATATATTCTGGATAGCAGAAGTAGAAATGTATTTTACTGTATATGGAGATGAATATAGATGAATTTAACTGACACATAGCGTGTTCACTGAGTGAACTGTTTGCCTTGGCACAGAACTTGAAGCTGATCCATGCATGCTTCTTAGAGCTATGGTCTGGAAAGCAATTTCAGACAGATGCATGGAAATACTGATGTATGGGCTAGGACAATGTATTAGGTCTGGGGTTGATGGTGTCGGGAACAAGGACAATCTGTCAAGATATATGGCATCCCAAAAATGTTGATGACATTTAAACAGAATGACAGATAGATTGAGAGATGAATAAAGCCATATAAGTATATAGAGATAGAGAGATAAAAGGATTGAGGGAAAAACAGACAGATGGATATAGTTCTAGTGCTTGCTCTGAATGAGAAGTCAGCTGAGCTAACAAGATGATATAAACTCAGACTCCACACAAAATCAACAATTTCAACACATGACATGTACACAGAACTGGCAATTCATATGCAGATGTGTGTATTGACACTTAAAACAAGAGATTTCTTCATATTCCCATTATAAATGTACCCACAGAGTTTCGTTAACATAGTAAAATTAGAAATCAAGGCATTGAATGAAAATCAACCTCTTTATTCACAGACAGATGGATGTATGTATGGACATATGGATGGACAGAAGCAAACCCATATTCTCATCCACCCCACACCCTGCTTTCCCAAAGTTAAGTGTGTGTGTATAATGAGAGAGGTACTTACACACAGTTACTGGGAAGCTTAATGGTGATGAAGACTGTACTAAATGTGACACTGAATAGATGACAATAGTGTATTGTTCTCCAGCTTCAAGGGTTCCTATAGATGCCATGTAATTATCCTGTCCAGTTACAACATCCACACTTGGAATAGTCGGTACACTAGCACCAGTAGCTCTAGTCACAGTGATCTGGAATGTATCGGCACGACCAGCACCCTTTATCCAGTTCATGTCAAAGACTGTATTTACATGTTCTGATGGACGTGGTGATGGCAAAGTTGGAATAGAAGGATCTGAAAGTACAAGTATTAAAACATGTCAGAGTTATCTTTTCTTTCATCTGTTTAGATCACAATATCATAGATATATCTGTATCATGGACACGTTTTATCAATGAGCCTAAATGTGAATGTTGGTGTCTGGATCCAAATAGAACTGAAATGTAATCACAATATTTACAAACTTTTTCTGATAAGGTTATTATGGATCAAATATGAAAGAAATCTATATATGCCGTCTAGAATTATGCTCCAGAAAAGTTTATATAAATTTTAAGTTTCTAAGGCAGATAACTCTGGGCAAATATGGATGGAATTTGTTGAAACACGATCCCAAGTGGTGTCCTATAATTACAATGTATTGATGTACCAATTTTGACATAAATCCATTTAGGCATTCTAGAATTATGGTTCAGGCATCAGATTTAGAGTTTGTTAAGGAAGATAAGTCTGGTAAATATGTATGGATATCGCTGAAATTGCATTCCTGTCCTTCATGTTCAAATTATTTAGTGAATTTATGCAGGATTTCTCGTGATATATTCTGGATAGCAGAAGTAGAAATGTATTTTACTGTATATGGAGATGAATATAGATGAATTTAACTGACACATAGCGTGTTCACTGAGTGAACTGTTTGCCTTGGCACAGAACTTGAAGCTGATCCATGCATGCTTCTTAGAGCTATGGTCTGGAAAGCAATTTCAGACAGACGCATGGAAATACTGATGTATGGGCTAGGACAATGTATTAGGTCTGGGGTTGATGGTGTCGGGAACAAGGACAATCTGTCAAGATATATGGCATCCCAAAAATGTTGATGACATTTAAACAGAATGACAGATAGATTGAGAGATGAATAAAGCCATATAAGTATATAGAGATAGAGAGATAAAAGGATTGAGGGAAAAACAGACAGATGGATATAGTTCTAGTGCTTGCTCTGAATGAGAAGTCAGCTGAGCTAACAAGATGATATAAACTCAGACTCCACACAAAATCAACAATTTCAACACATGACATGTACACAGAACTGGCAATTCATATGCAGATGTGTATATTGACACTTAAAACAAGAGATTTCTTCATATTCCCATTATAAATGTACCCACAGAGTTTCGTTAACATAGTAAAATTAGAAATCAAGGCATTGAATGAAAATCAACCTCTTTATTCACAGACAGATGGATGTATGTATGGACATATGGATGGACAGAAGCAAACCCATATTCTCATCCACCCCACACCCTGCTTTCCCAAAGTTAAGTGTGTGTGTATAATGAGAGAGGTACTTACACACAGTTACTGGGAAGCTTAATGGTGATGAAGACTGTACTAAATGTGACACTGAATAGATGACAATAGTGTATTGTTCTCCAGCTTCAAGGGTTCCTATAGATGCCATGTAATTATCCTGTCCAGTTACAACATCCACACTTGGAATAGTCGGTACACTAGCACCAGTAGCTCTAGTCACAGTGATCTGGAATGTATCGGCACGACCAGCACCCTTTATCCAGTTCATGTCAAAGACTGTATTTACATGTTCTGATGGACGTGGTGATGGCAAAGTTGGAATAGAAGGATCTGAAAGTACAAGTATTAAAACATGTCAGAGTTATCTTTTCTTTCATCTGTTTAGATCACAATATCATAGATATATCTGTATCATGGACACGTTTTATCAATGAGCCTAAATGTGAATGTTGGTGTCTGGATCCAAATAGAACTGAAATGTAATCACAATATTTACAAACTTTTTCTGATAAGGTTATTATGGATCAAATATGAAAGAAATCTATATATGCCGTCTAGAATTATGCTCCAGAAAAGTTTATATAAATTTTAAGTTTCTAAGGCAGATAACTCTGGGCAAATATGGATGGAATTTGTTGAAACACGATCCCAAGTGGTGTCCTATAATTACAATGTATTGATGTACCAATTTTGACATAAATCCATTTAGGCATTCTAGAATTATGGTTCAGGCATCAGATTTAGAGTTTGTTAAGGAAGATAAGTCTGGTAAATATGTATGGATATCGCTGAAATTGCATTCCTGTCCTTCATGTTCAAATTATTTAGTGAATTTATGCAGGATTTCTCGTGATATATTCTGGATAGCAGAAGTAGAAATGTATTTTACTGTATATGGAGATGAATATAGATGAATTTAACTGACACATAGCGTGTTCACTGAGTGAACTGTTTGCCTTGGCACAGAACTTGAAGCTGATCCATGCATGCTTCTTAGAGCTATGGTCTGGAAAGCAATTTCAGACAGACGCATGGAAATACTGATGTATGGGCTAGGACAATGTATTAGGTCTGCTGTTGATGGTGTCAGGAAAAGGACAATCTGTCAAGATATATGGCATCCCAAAAATGTTGATGACATTTAAACAGAATGACAGATAGATAGATTGAGAGATGGATAAAGCCATATAAGTATATAGTGATAGAGAGATAAAAGGATTGACGGAAAAACAGACAGATGAATATAGTTATAGGGTTTTCTCTGAATGAGAAGTCAGCTGAGCTAACAAGATGATATAAACTCAGACTCCCAACAAAATCAACAATTTCAACAGATGACATGTACACAGAACTGACAATTCATATGCAGATGTGTGTGTATTGACACTGCTGTTGATGGTTTCGGGAACAAGGACAAAATGTCTTCTTAATGTGATTAACATTGAATATTAATTAAACCATTGCTTTGGTGGGGCTACAGACTGTTACTACATGCGCACACTAAATACATTTTATATTTCCAGAGCGTAGCGAATATATTTGTTTGTGCGTGTGGTAACAGCCTGTATCGCTGCCAAAACACTGGTATAACAAATTTATTAACCCTCAGACGTCACCGAGAGTACGAGAGCGAGTGAGAGCGAGTTTATCTTAATCTAAATATTGTACATTTTCAGAAAACATCAATACTTATGATGTCACTTTTAGAATACATCAACACTTATGACGTCATTTTCAGAATATGTCAACACTTATGACATCATTTTCAGAATACATCAACACTTGTGATGTCATTTTCAGAATACATCAATACTTATGCCATCATTTTCAGAATGCATCAACACTTATGACGTCATATCCAGAACACATCAACACTTATGACATTATGACCTTCGTCATTTACTATTGTTATGTCATGATTAATCTGCACATTAAGACTAAAATACGATGTTTGCACCGGGGGGGGGGGGGGGGGGTGTACCGTGTAGTATTGCCGTCGAATAACACCATTTGGACATGCGACATTACTGAGGGATAATAAACTTTGTTATTCAATTGATAGGTTGAATCACACTTTCTAATACGCACACGTCACAACCAAACCAGAAAAATTTCTTTGTCACAAAACGGATAGTAAACGTGAATTCACTAACACTCACATGGGCCTAAAATACAGATGTACGGTCAAGGCATACTGTGACACACGCAATGTCATATACTTACTGACATGTACATAAATCCACAAACAGTTTGTGGAGGAAACCAAACGTGAGTTCCACATACGGACAGAAGAATATTTACGGGATATTAAAAAGCACAAAGATACTCCTGTTGCTCAACATTTTCATTTGCCTAATCATAATGGACAGAACTTGTCCTTTAAATTTATACAAGATCTTCCTCATACCTTGAAGACCCCGATAAAACTTATGTCAGAAAAGAATAACTGAAGTACGGGATACACCCACTACACACACCAGATCCCATAGGGATCAACGATGTAGATTGGTGATTCCAAAATCTGTGGGTTTTTTTTGTTATTCAATTACTATTACGAGGCAATGATAGGAACATTCTAACCATATTTGCTTACAATCTGTCTAGAGAGAGGACATCTCAACATTGTTGATGCCATTTAAACAGACTGGGAGATAGATAGACATACAGATAATCAAGACATCACTGTTACACTGAGAGGATATTGGCAAAAATCTTGGCATTTTGCATATCCAATTCAAATATGGCTTTGTATCAAGATCACAAAGGCCATGACCTCAAATCTCTGAATGTCTGTGCTGCTCCACCTGGTTGAGGTAATTATATGATGATGCTTAGTTCCAATAATGTTGAGCGAAACCAAGGATTTAACCGAGCAAAATAGAGTTTTATATTACGGGAAGAGTAACCTTGAACTTCGACAGCATGACCTCAATAGTATTGTGCTCCATCCTCTTGATATAAGGAAGCATGTGTCCAAGCTTAGTGACAATAGGCTGAATCAATCCTTAGATATAAAACGATATGTTGAACAAAACCAAAAACTTAAACAGAAACAATAGAGTATCATAGCAATGTCCTGGTGGTCTTGACCATTCACCTCAATATCATTGTATTCCATCCGGTAGGTATATGTAATTATGGGAAGCATGTGTCCAAGTTTAGTTTCAATAGGGCGAAACCATGCCAAGATAAAGAGGATATAGCAAGCTAAACACAAAACATAACGGTAAAAAGCAGGGCTTTGTACCAAGTACCTCAGGACCTCAACATCATTGTCCTCCACCAAGTTAATATAAGGAAGTATGTGACCAAGTCTAGTCCTAATAGGGTGAACTGATCCTGAGATATAAGACGCGGTTGACCTAAACCAAAAAATTAACTGTAAAAGTGGTTTTTTTTATCAGTCACAGTGACCATGAACTTTGACCTCGTAACCTCGATGAAGCTTTCAATTAGGATGGAATTTTGCGCTTGTTCATGTAGGGAACAATAGGCTCACATTATCAATCTTTTAACGCGTCCAGCGAGTTCCGGGAGGGCTTCTTTGGCTTCCCAGCACATGGAGTGGAGGAGAATGCGGGTAGTCTTCACATCGGTGCGATCGCCAAAGCATTCCTGTAGAGCAGCGCTAAGCTGATCATAGGAGAGCAGTAGTTATCTGTAGGTCTGTCAAAACATATGGTCTAGTGGTAGCTGGCCAAGGGTGTTGGTATGTTACAGCTCCTTCTGGTGTGAGCAGCGTGGGATGATAGACGGGTATTCTCGTACCAGGGTGTGACCCAGTCATAGATACTTTCGAAAAATGCCATTGCGGTCCCAGATCAGGCGCCAGTTGTTGCCAGGCAGCGGCCATCCCGCACTTGGCCTCGTTCGAGGGGACCGTGTGGCTGGTCGCCGCGCATGCTATCCTCTCCGTCTACTCCTTTGGGCCAGAGCGCCAGTTGAGCGAGGTCAGTCCACCAAAGCGGAGGATGTCCATGCCCGTGAGTCCTCCAGGGTGTCCTTCAGGTATCTGTGCTCGTCTCAGGGCTTGCGACAACCTTCCCATAATGTGGGTTTGGGCCCCCCCCACAATCCTTTGCTAACTGGGAGCTGTCACCCGCCTCCTTAGGCCGCATGTCCGGCCATCCATTTCCGACACAGCAGTGTGCCTGAGTTCGATGAGTCCTCAAGAGGGCTGGTTCTTCCCCCGCAGTAGGTGTGCCGGTCTCGTCTTCGATGTCCGTGGGCGGAAGATCGGGGCTAGGAGTGGCCATTTCTTTCTCAGTTTCCTACACGATCTACTTCAGGTTTCCTACTTTAGTCCGAGTGGAGGAGGGTTGCACAGATGTATACGCTCACTCCAGCAGAAGCGGTCTGAAAGGCAGAAGCGGTTAGAGATGTGTCGGCGACTGAGGTCACGGTTGTAGAGGATGCAGTAGTGGTTTCTGTGGTGGTGATTTCTGTAAAAGAGGTTCCTGTGGAGGTGGCGTTGGTTCGGGAGGAAGATTCAGTGGCAATGGCATTGACGATGGCTCTGTTGGCGATGAGGGAGGTGAATTTCCTGGGTGCGTACGGTCGAAAAGGCTGATGAGAAGAGGGGTCATTCGGGTTAATCCTGCGGGGAACGGGAGGTGCTTGCAGATGCAGTGTGTGCGAGACGGGAGGAAAGGGACACAGGTGGCTCCCTTTACCGATCTTTCCTGCCTGCATTTGAGTCAAGCTCATTTTAAGCATCTATCCCTCGGGCGCTAGTGTATTTAGGAGGGGGTGGGAGCGAGAAGGCGTGAGGGCGTTTTTTTTACTTAACGTTTAGGTTTTCCAAAGCTCCGTGCGCACAATTTTAGCCATAGGCCGAAAGTTGAGCACACAGGGCGGCGATAGGAGCAATTAGTGTCCTAATCGCCAGATGACCCTATCTGAAATAACGGCACTCCGGAGGTCAATGGGCCTGTGAGGCAGTGGGAAAACGGCTGTCTCTCAGGAGAAAGGACCTGAATAGGAGGAGCGGAAGTAGAGACCGCGGGCTTTCCTATCTATCTGGGCAATCAGTATGTCGCTAACGGTCACTCGTCCTTTCGTCGGTCTATATATTTAAACTTAGTTTGTCCCTTGGCACTGAATGCTAACGATTTCTTAAAGGTCCGCTTAAGGTGGAGAGGGAGAAGAATCCTACTTTAGTGTCCTAAAGGAACATGCGGGAGGGAATTTTCAGTCGTTGCTGCCTAGTTGATTTGATGTTCTCAGCAGACAACCAGAGGCGTGTGTGGCGGTAGCGGATGGATCTACCAGGAGGCATGGCGTAAAACGTACCAGCCATTGGCAGGCAGCATGCTAGTCCTCCTCAGTAGCAACCTGGGACATCTTGATGAGCTGGGATCAACTCCTCCTCCTCCAAGATGTTCCTGCTGGCTTCCGCAGAAAGCAGCCTACCAGGTTAACTTAGGTTTAGGTTAGCAGAAACTTCAGCGGGACCAGGCAAGACACAGACCCATGAGGCGACAAACATGGCGCCTTAGTCTGCACCTTCCATAGCGACTCCCTCGCTAACGTGAGTTTCAGCATGGATGGCCATCCGCACCAAGCAGACCAACCCATTGAGACATGAACATTAACCCTCACTGAAAAGCTCTATGGAAATGGTCACCTCTAGGCCCCACAGGGGGTCTACGGGCATCCATTTGCATGGTCTCCGGCTCACCAGGTTGGTCACCTAACAGAGCCTGGAGCTGGCAGCTCAAGACCAACCGCTAAGAAGTTAGCCAACTGTTAAGCAGTTAGGGATGGCATGAGGGACGGTCCATAAAGGATTCCTTAAAAGACACATTAAAACAACAATAAATTATAATAATTACTTAACAATTAATTTAATTAATCAAAGATTGTGACATTATTTTCATTTTGTAATAATTACTCATTAACAAATGATAATCAAATAATATTGATTAAAACCGAGATAAACTCTATCGCCTAGACTAGGAAGACCTAACAGAGTGTATTACATAAGTGGTTCCAAAAAGAACAATACATCACTTAAAGAAATGCTGGAGAAAGGATTCAAAGTTCAAAACTCTTCAAAACATAAAATTTTGAGATACTCTCCTGTAGCTTCACTACCTGAACTTACAGGAACATGAGCTCACCATGTAGTGAAAAGATGTATGCATGAGAAAAGACGCTGATTTAATGTAAATAAGGCCGATATAGGGGGTAACCGGGTGAGAAGTGTACTGGTCTCTTTTTCTACATTCCAGTATTGCGTCCCTAAAAAGGATTCAGCGAGCTGACAGAGAAGGAAGTGAAAACTGGTACACCTTTTTAAATTTAACTTGTAGATTATAGCAAAAGAATGGCATTAAAAATGTCATAATACAACTAAACAGTGAGATTTAACTAGTTCTGAAAACAGGTGTCACAACCATAACATCACCAGAGGTGCTAGAATTACTTTCCATTGCAAATTAACAAAGAAAAACTCTGAATTCACAAATTTCTTTTAAATAAGAGCGAAAAAACCTGACACTGCCAAAAACTGTGCGCTAACTTACTACTCTATATCACGAGTATTTGGGATGGTAAGTATACTCTTCAAGTGAAAGCCATTTTCATCTTAAAGCAGATTATAGTCACCTGTCAACAGCAGTCTAGCGGCTGGTTGGTGACAGATGTTGCCCAATCAGATCCACTAATTAGCGGATAACTAGACACTAGCTCACGAATAACTAGCTGCTAATTAGTGGATAACTAGGCACTAGTTTACGGATAACTAGCTGCTAATTAGTGGATAACTAGCTCCTGAATAACAAGAGGCCCAAGGGGCCTGTATCGCTCACCTGGACCATAGGCATTTCAACTAGAATGCGCTTTATCAACAAGATGGCCACCAAACCGTTTATCGGACAGTTTCGAAAATTGCAAATTTGAGATCAGAATACCAAAAAACACTTATAAAACCAATTTCGGCCCCAAAATTAATCAAATAAAAAAATCCAATATGGATGCCAAACATGCTATATTTTGATTGGCCTATGGTGTCCAGGTTTTTTGACGGATCAAATTCCCTTGAACAAACTTTAATGGCCCTTGGTACCTAATCATATCTGACAAATTTCGGCCTGATCCCTTCAACGGTTCTGGAGAAATAGTCATTTTCGCTACAACTAGGTCAACCAAGGTGGCCGCCAAACCATTTGACAAATCAAGTTCCCTTGAACAAACTTGGTTCAGCACTTGGCTTAAATCATATTTCATGAGGTTTGCATCAATCCCCCAAGCGGTTTCGAAAAAAAAAGATTTTTAAAGATGTTCGTTTCTAAAAATCAGCCAAAATCCAAGATGGCCACCGGCCCAATTGGACGATCTGCTTCGTTTGAACAAATTTGAATCTCTATGCCCTAAGGATGCTTCCTGCAAAATATAATTGAAATCGGCCCAGCAGTTCTCGAGAAGAAAACATTTTAAATTTCCCATTGCTTTAGTATGGGAGCTTTTGGTAGGAAAATGATCAAAGATGGCCGCCAAACCGTTTATCCGACAGTTTCGAAAATTGCAAATTTGAGATCAGAATACGGCAAAACGTATACAAAACCAATTTCGGCCCCAAAATCCATCAAATGAAAAAATCCAATATGGCCGCCAAACACTATATTTTGATTGGCCCACGGTGGCCATGTTTTTTGACAGATCAACTTCTCTTGAACAAACTTTAATGGCCCTTAGGCCCTAATGATATCTGCCAAATTGCAGCCCGATCCCTTCAGTGGTTCTGGAGTCATTTTTGCTACAACTAGGTCAACCAAGATGGCCACCAAACCATTTGACCAATCAAATTCCCTTGAACAAACTTGGTTCAGCTCTTACCATAGATCATATTTCATGAGATTTGCATCAATCCCCTAAACGGTTTCGGAGAAGATTTTTAGACGTTTCCTAAAATAGGCCTAAATCCAAGATGGCCACCAGCCAAATTGGCCGATCGGGTTCATTTGAACAAAGTTGCATCCCTATGGCTTAAGGATGCTTTCTGCCAAATATAATTGAAATCGGCCCAGTGGTTCTTGAGAAGTCGTCTAAAGGAAAAGTTGACGGACGGACGATGCACACATGACGGACAGTCGCCATGGCATAAGCTCACTTGGCCTTTCAGGCCAGGTGAGCTAACTAGCTGCTAATTAGTGGATAACTAGACACTAGCTCATGAATAACTAGCTGCTAATTAGTGTATAACTAGGCCCTAGTTTATGGACAACTAGCCGCTAATTAGTGGATTATAACTAGTTGCTTACTAACCAATCTGCATGGTAAATATTAACCAGACCCTAATTTGAGGATAATTAGACGCTAATTAGCAGTAGCGCTTAGCAGAAAAACCTTGTTGTATGGGAGATTGAAAAGCATGAAATTCCTATTTAGCAAGGACCAAGTTATATATATCACCAGGTTTACAGTCAAAATCAACAAGAGAAAGTCAGCTGGAGGCTGACATAACCCCAAACCCCGTCCCCCCTCAACATGAGCATGAGTATATTACATTTTCAGGATGTATGTACAGACACACGTACATACGGACGGACCGGATGTACCGATGAAAATGTTTTTAACATTAGGTACATCTTGGGGTGGTGTACAATTATCCTGTCCTTTCATGTTTCAAACAATTCTATCAAACTGTAGTAGTTGCAGCTAGACCTGTTCGGTTAATCGATAATTCATCGATTTTCGAACATTTTTCCCATTGATTATATAATCGAGGATAATATAAAATAATTGAAAAATCGATTTAATTGCGCAAAAATCGATTATTTATTTTACTCAGGCATAATTTAGTTTTGTAATACAGCTAATGCATCAGTGACTTGATTGTTCTAGCAAGGTAGTTGTATAAACATCTATTCCTGACGTTCAAGCCTGCATCTTCCGAGTCATAGTTCATGCACACGAATGTTTATATAAGTAATTGCTTGATACGCCAGTGATCAGAAACATTTGATAGCTACTGGTTATGGAACAACACGCGTCTCTGAAGGCTATAGGCTGGTGTTGGTAGACACTGAGGGAACATGTAAAAAATTAATTATTGTTTTTCATAGTAAATTTCACATAATTTCGATGGAAATTTTCACAGATTCTGACGATTGTTTTTGAACTAGTTTGACTTAAATCTGTTGCTGCCTAAGGCAGCAACAACTTGCAGTCAAATAACTCTCAAAATATTCAACTTCTAATGCTGGAAAAGTAGGGAGATGTCATATATATAGGCACTATGGGCGAAATCTATATCATAATAAAAATTAAAGTATGGCCATTTTGAAAAATTGCACAAAATTTACGTACTGTTTTTCGTAGTAAATTAAAAAATTGTCAATAAAAATGTTCATAAAACCTGCTTATTGTTTTGGAACTAATTTGACTTAAAGTTATTGCTGTCTGAGGCAGCAACAACCCGCAGTCAAATGATTTTCAGAATATTCAACTTTTCTCACGCTGAAAAATAGGGAAACATCATAAATAAACGCTACAGGCAAGCTCTATACAATTAAAAGTTAATCTAATGTTAAAATTAAATTGGTGCTTTTTAACTAGCTTGAAAATGTGGGCATATGCGCCAGTTGCTTAAAACCATTATCCAATGGAACGACAATGGATTCCAAATTGACCTCACCATACTGGAAGGGGTTGTTCCTCACGTTCGGCCAATCAGAGGACTGGTTGATATAGCTTATTCTATTGAGCAGTCATTTCATAGGCCTACTTAGTTGGTCATCTAAACCAAACTAGGAACCAATTTACGATATTGCCTATTCTGTTATTTTTCTGGAATTTTTTTTATTTATTTTATTTAATTACTTATTTAGTTATTTATTTATTAATATTATCCTTATTATCATTAACTTTAAGAAAGCTATATGCTCTTTCTCTCTCCATACCCCCCCCCCCCCCCCCACCCTCACCTCCACCCCACCGTTGGCTCAATAATGATTGATCTTGTCAATCATCATATTTTACTGAGAAAATTAAGAATATACAAATTTGGAGATGCTTTACACTGGCTTTGTTCATATTTAAAGGACAGACAACAATACGTTTCAATTGCTGGAAAGGTTTCTAACCATTTGCCAATTGATATCGGAGTACCACAGGGCTCTGTATTAGGAACACGCCTGTTCATTTTTACATCAATGATCTCCCTATCGACTATGCATACTTCTAGCTCCAATAGTTATGAAATACGAAAAAACTTAACTAACGGTATGCAATCTGTAGAAAACTGGTGCTTAGATAATAAAATGTTGCTGAATACAGATAAAACTAAATTGATGATGTTGGGAAGTAGGTATAAATTAAAACACATAAACACACATGATGTTAAAATACCTACAAGCAATGGAAATCTAAATGTTGTTAAATCTGACAAACTTTTAGGCTTAAATATAGATAATACACTTACATGGCATGAACATATAGTGTGTAAAAAGATTTCGCCATTGATCTATATGCTAAAGAAAAATAAGAATTATTTTAACACAGAACAAAGAAATCTGTTTTATAAATCTTAGAATATAAGATTTATAAAACAGATTTCTTTGTTCTGTGTTTTGAAAGAATATTTCACACATGGATTACTGCAGTCTTGTATTTTGTCAATCTTCACATACACTGTTGGATAGGCTAGAAAAGTTACAAAAGCAAGCTGCTAGAGTAATATTATACATGCCTTATAGAACACCATCAGTGCCATTATATAAAACACTAAATGTGGACAACTTTATCTAAAAGAATGATGATTAAAACAGGCATTATGACATAGAAGGCGAGAAATGGGCTTGCTCTGAGCTACATAAAAGGCATGTTCGTTTCAATAGAGGATGCACACACTAGGAATTTGGGCTCGAAGACACTTAATCATCTACAAGTTCCCTAGATTAAAACAGATTATGGAAAGAAAAGCTTTACTGTAGAATTCTCTACCCTCAACTGTTACAGTCTACCACTTTAATGTCTTTCAAGTCCAATCTTCAGGAATATATAAATCAAATGTAATGATAAAGTAATAAACTCAAAAGACTCATTACACTCTGAATTCCAAGGGCATAGGTATAAAGCCAGCTAAGTATGTTAATGATGACATGATTTAAAGTTTGTTTAGCAGTGACACCCACGCTGCTTTCAAAAATAAATAGCTAGCATTCTAATAATTGTATATCATTTGTACACAGGATATAATACATGTATGTAAACTTTGGACTATTACTTGTGTGTAAGTGTACTTGCAGTGTGTTTCGTGCGTGTGTATGCATGTGTGTGAATTCTTTCTGAGGGCCTCAGGAAGATTAGATTTTACTGACATTGGTTACCATCATTATATAGATTATTATTATTATTATTATTATTATTATTATTATTATTATTATAAAGACACAAGTATATATAGAGATAGAGAGATAAAAGGATTGAGGGAAAAGCAGACAGATGGTTATAGTTATAGTGCTTGCTCTGAATGAGAGGTCAGCTGAGCTAGCAAGATGATATAAACTCAGACTCCACACAAAATCAACAATTTCAACAGATGACATGTACACAGAACTGACAATTCATATGCAGATGTGTGTATTGACACTTAAAACAAGAGATTTCTTCATAGTCCCATTATAAATGTACCCACAGAGTTTCGTTAACATAGTAGAAATCAAGGCATTGAATGAAAATCAACCTCTTTATTCACAGACAGATGGATGTATGTATGGACATATGGATGGAAAGAAGGAAGCCCATATTCTCACCCACCCCACACCCTGCTTTCCCAAAGTTAAGTGTGTGTGTATAATGAGAGAGGTACTTACACACAGTTACTGGGAAGCTTAATGGTGATGAGGACTGTACTGAATGTGACACTGAATAGATGACAATAGTGTATTGTTCTCCAGCTTCAAGGGTTCGTATAGATGCCCTGTAATTATCCTGTCCAGTTACAACATCCACACTTGGAATAGTCGGTACACTAGCACCAGTAGCTCTAGTCACAGTGATCTGGAATGCATCGGCACGACCAGCACCCTTTATCCAGTTCATGTCAAAGACTGTATTTACATGTTCTGATGGACGTGGTAATGGCAAAGTTGGAATAGAAGGATCTGAAAGCACAAGTATTAAAACATGTCAGAGTTATCTTTTCTTTCATCTGTTTAGATCAGAATATCATAGATCTATCTGTATCATGGACACTTTTTATCAATGACCCTAAATGTGAATGTTGGTGTCTGGATCCAAATAGAACTGAAATGTAATCACAACATTTACAAACTTTTTCTGATAAGGTTATTATGGACCAAATATGAAAGAAATCTATGTATGCCTTCTAGAATTATGGTCCAGAAATTTTTTTTATAAATTTTCAGTTTCTAAGGATAATAATTGTTGTTTACTAGTTACATCTATTAAACATAGTTAGCGGACACACAGATAACTCATCCTGCCAGCCAGTAAAGCATTTAGAGTTACCTCCCTTGTAAGACAAGGGGTTCATGCACTAACCATCACAGAATGATGCAGGGTACCAGGTTCAGTTTTAAAGCAACATTCCAATGGAATGATGCTTATGCATAATGCTCTACACAATATTGCCTTATTAGGAAGTTGAATGTCTGCTCGATCAGACCACTACTATGCAAGAAGCACATGACCAGTTAACATCCAATCAATGCGTTATTATAAAAATTCCAGAGGCTGAGGTAATGCAATGCAATTAGCTCCGGCATAGCAGGCACAAGTTTCATTATTTGTCTACGTTTCATATGCAGCAGTCGAAGTTTCTAAAGGCTCTAAATTGTTAAAAAAATATTTGTAACTTGGTACCGATGTTAGTAAATGTTTGCTAATGGAAGTTATAAGACATTGGAAGGAATATTCTGTAATTTTAGAATTAATATTGAGTAGAACTAATTTACGCATCCGTACATTGACAGTTTAAGTGAAAACCGAGAGAACAGGAATAAGGAGAAGAAAAAAAAAGCCGAACAGGCTTAATTGAGGATTAATCACATCAATACTAAGTGTATTACGCAGGTGAAGGTGGAAAAAAATGAGCGGAAGACAGTCAAGAATCACCACTAGGCGGAGTCGATCGCCTGTGAGGCAATGAGTGCAGTCTGTGCAGAGGCGATCTGTCAGATTTGACAGTCCATCACGTGACGATAGCTTGTCACGTGAAGCTACATCCCGCGGCCGAGGGAGAGGAAGAGCCCGTAACGCTACCAGGGTGAATGCGGCGGCTGGCGCACTAGTGTGGAGCAGTACAGCTCCAAAAGAATTGTAGTATGGCGGAAATTTGTCAGAAGTTGAAAGAGCGGGGGATTACCTGTCCTGTGAGTTTCAAAAAGACTCAATTAATTCAGCTCTTTAACTTGAACATAAATGAGTCACGATCTGTCGGTAGAGCGGTATCCCGTGACGTGGAGGATACCGAATGCGGCCAATCGGGAGACGGGGATGCCCATGACGTCAGAGGGGAATTCCTAGTAGAACGGGGAAGCCACACGATTCAGAGCATGGATGAAAATAGATGTCTGGATGCTTGGCGTACAACTGGCAGACCGGGCGAATGCAGAAGCAACGATAACAGTGAAAACAGCTCGGAGCTGCGACAGCTGAGAGAGCAAGTTGATATGCGCAGAAAAAAACTATCCGAATTGGCGGATTTTCGCGTCGAACACGATGGTTCTCACGCTGGCGTGAGAGCAAGTGAAAGATCACCACTTACGGGTACTAGTCGAAATCGGATTACTGGTGGAGAACCATCAAACGTATGTACAGATTTGCCACTAGTAAATAACAATACATCTAATCTTGACTCAACTTTTTCAGGGTTCACGCTAAAAAGCTTTTATGAGGGACTGATCGATACATGCATACGGATAGGCAATAGGCAATATTAATGATATCAATTTAAGTGGGATGGCGAGTGGTTCAGCAGCTGAGCACCCCTTTTCTATGGGTAATTTGCCAAGCATAGATATTGTTTCACCTAATTTGAGACAGGCAATAATTGCAGGTAAAGACATTAACCTGGCCCTGCTCTTGATGCCCGACGCGAATACAAGTGAGATCATATCTATTGATCCTAAGACAAGCATGGCTTTCAAAATGAAAAGGGATGCTTGTTTGCAGAAGAATCTGACTTTGCCAGAATTTCTGTCAGCTTTCCTACTGCATACAAACGTATTATGTGCGAGGCGTATCCACAACGCTCTAAAGAGCTTGACAGCTACCTGAGGATAATTGTCGAGCTCTATGCTCAATTTTCCAGGGGAGTTTTCTACTCCTACCATAAGGCGTTTTCAGCCAAGGCTTCAGCTTGGTTGCAACAACATGTGTTCAAAGTGGACTCGGCAATAAAAGATAGAGACATAATCCAAGCTGTAACAGCAGGGTCGATGTCTCTCATGTGTGAATTGTGCCATCAGTATGACTACTCTGCTAAATTTTTCCCAACATCCAGTGAATATCGACCGTATCCCCGCCCTAATTTTGGGGGAACAGGTGGTAATGTATACTCTGGGCATAATGATGCCACTGCTAGAAGGAAAGTCTTCCATCTTGGCCAGGAGATATGTAATAATTTAAATTACAGACGTGGCTGTACAAATAAGCCATGTCGATTCTTATATGTCTGTTGGAGCTGTAAGACTGCTACTCATTCTGCATCCAATTGTGGAAAGCTGAATAGCCAGAATAGCAATTTTGGAAAGTACTCGGAAAATAATCAGTCAAAATTAAACTGACTATTGGATCAGACAGTGATGACCAAATTTTGGGCGAGGATACGGTAGATAGTCCACAAGCCTTTTCAACTCCTATTGATGTAGATCAATTAACAGTAGAACTGATTGACCATCCGGATAGAGTCTTTGTAGATAATTTAATTCATGGCTTCACACATGGTTTCCATACAGGTGTGGTTGAATTACCTACAGTGACTCTAGAATGCAAAAATTTGAAATCTGCGAGCAATGAGCCCGATATAGTCGATTGTTTGATAAAGGATGAATTAAATAATGGCTATATATGTGGCCCTTTTGCAGAACCACCCTTTGAGACTCATCGAGTGAGCCCTATAGGCTTAGCTACAGGCAGATATTCAGATAAAAAGCGTCTCATTGTAGATTTGTCGGCTCCACATGGTAGAGCGGGTCACAACAGTGTTAACGATCTAATAAACAAGGCCGATTACTCATTGTCTTACGTCACTGTCGATGATGCAATCATGTCCATTTTAGAGAGCGGTCAAGGGGCATGGCTATGTAAAACTGATATAACAGATGCCTTCAAAATAATTCCAATAAGATCTGAATTGTGGCATTTGTATTGTATCAAGTGGCAAGGCATGTACTATTTTTATACCAAACTGCCTTTTGGTAGCCGTTCATCACCTAAGATTTTCGATCAGCTATCAGTCACCGTATGCTGGATTGCAAAGAACAACTATGGGATCGAGACCATTTTGCATCTGTTAGATGATTTCTTAACAATAGAAGGCTATGATTCAGTACCAGAACGTACTATGGCCTTACTAACTTTAATTTTTGGCAAACTGAATATTCCAATTGCAGAACATAAGACCATAGGCCCCGTCCAATCGATCGAATTCCTTGGTATTATATTGGATTCAATAAAGATGGAAGCAAGACTCCCATTGGTTAAAATACAAAGAATAATCATGAAGATGAACGGATTCCTGCATAGGGGAAAATGCTACAAGCGAGAGCTATTGAGCTTATTAGGCCATTTTAACTTTGCAGCAAGAGTGATAGTCCTGGGTCGGTCATTTGTTTCTTACTTGATAACATTAGCTGCATCGGTGAGAGAATTACACCACCATGTCACGTTGAATAGCAACTGTAGAGAGGAACTAGGGATGTGGGCATTATTTCTCCAAAGTTGGAATGGTTCTACTTTTTTTCTGGACAAATTCATTACATGCGCTCCGGATTTGTTGTTATATACAGATGAGTCAGGTGTTGGGTTTGCAGGGTATTATCAAGGTACTTGGTTTCAGAGCAGATGGCCTGTCAAAATTGTAGATATCTGAACAGAGGAATGTTCCATGGCCTTTTTGGAGTTGTACCCTATCGTAGTGGCAGCCGTGCTGTGGGGAAAAGACTGGTCTCAGAAACATATCTTATTCCACTGCGACAATTTAGGTACAGTTGAAATTATTCGTAAAGGGCGCTCAAGAACACCACATATTAACAGGTTAATGCGTCGTCTTACCTGGTGTGCAGCGTTGCATAATTTCTGTGTTACCGCCAAGCATATTCATGGAAGGATGAATAATATTGCAGACTCTATTTCTATGTTTCAGGAACAATGCTTCCGAGAACGTGCTCCGTTGGCAAAGGCATCACCGGTCCAGGTAGCAGAACCGATAGAGATTCTATGGGGCTAGAATCTGCCCTAGACAGGCTGTGGGCATCAGCCATTAGTAATCACACCAAACGCAGCTATAAATCAGGTCTGTCATGCTATTGTCGTTTCGTGGCCATGATGGGTTGGAATAACTGTATGACCAATGTTAGAAGTCTGCCAATAATTTCAGAAGACACGGTGCTATACTTTATAGCTCATTGAGCAGAAGTGTTAAAATTCAGGCACAGTACCATCAAGTTATATTTGGCAGGCATACGCTTCCACTACATAGTGGCAGGTTATCCAAATCCTTTTGTCGATATGTCGAATCAGCCTTTGCCACGGGTCATGCTGCTATTGAGAGCGGTCCAAAGGTCACAAGCCAGGACATCAATACCCCAATTGCCGATTACAGTCGACATTTTGACGAAAATTTGTGAAACACTTCGGACAGGTATGTTTGGTGATTATACTGACTATATGATGGCAGCTGCATGTACCATGGCTTTCTTTGCATTTCTGAGATGTGGGGAGTTCACAGTCCAATGCCAGAACACACATAATGAGTCTGTCATATCTTTGAGCGATATAAAGTGGGCAGCTGATCTATCATATGGCGTGCTCACTTTGCAGGCTTCTAAAACAGACCCTTTCCATAGAGGGGTGGATATTAACTTATTCTGCATGAATGGGAGCTTAATTTGTCCAGTGTGTAATATGAGGAGATTCTACTTACTACGGTTGAGAATGAGGGCAAGAGGGGTCGATCCACTGTTCATCACTAACAAGGGTCTAAATTTGACAAGAACCTTCTTTATTGGGGCACTTAGGTCCATTAAAGAGCGTAGCAATTTGAACAGCTTGCAGTATTGTGGGCACAATTTTAGAAAAGGGGCAGCGACTTCTGCGGCGCGAGGGAAGGTGGAGGACCACATGATTAAGTTAATGGGTCATTGGGAGTCAGACTGTTATACTAGATACATAGATACATCTCTCACATCTATTAGAAATGCTCAGGAAGCCATGTGTATAGCTTAGAAGTAATCCCACTGATCATGATCAAGGGTAGGCTGGTCGACGAGGGTATTGCAAATCTTCAACTACTTCTGCATCCGTTCTGACGGGATCGATAAAGCTAATGTACTGCTGTATCTCACAGTTATAGGGGTACATCGCACACCAAATTTGGTTGAATTCACTCGTATGGTAACGCAGGGTGTACGTTACGATCAATTTTGTGACATGACAACTCCCACCCACCCCTCATCCATGCACTCTAGTACGGGGCCGGAGGTTCAATATCACATAGCAATCAGCAAGGATATGGTTGCATCAAATGTCTGATATTATTTATGCCTTAATGAAGAAGTCTGCGATTGCGAAGCAAATTTGTTGACTCAGCATTTACATGTATTGTTGTAGGCATTATAATTTTGACCTATTGACAGTATTCAGAACATATATTATAGGATATGTACAGTATGTACTTGTATATATAGCATAGTCATTACATGCTAAAAAATTTATGGTACATGTACAGATGTATTCTTTCGTCGGTTGATAACCGCAGCACACTAGAGTTGTTTTCATAAACACTCAGATGGGGATGTAGCTATAGCACATGATACAATTCGTTGCACATGATGACATTGGCTTGGGTTTGTAGTGGGCAGCCTGTACACACCTAAGCCAATGTAGAACAAATACGTGGTGAGCCACATAGCAGGTAAGCAGTTCTAGTGCGGGACAGTTGTACAGAACTCGGGGTGTGAATATTAGAAATTGAGTGACTATGTAAGGACAGTGAAGAGCTAATCACGAACTCTTATGTATATTAGGATCATTACTAGGCTAGTACCAGGGAGAATGGTCATCGTCGCACATGCAGTGATATAAACAGGTCTTTTTCCTATATTCTACAACAGGAACCGGCATACCGGAGCGTGAACCCATTATCAGGCATATTCGATGTTATAGGGCATGGATAGGGCAATTTCGTGCAGGTAAAGCCCCCCCTACAATGTGCTAGGGAATTATGATTGCATCCACGTCGTCAGTGTTTGGCTATCATCAGAGCATATTCGGGAATATAGGAGTGTGGATAGGGCAGGATTCCTGCGGGTACAGCCCCCCGCAATGTGTTATAGATGATTGTGAACTTTTGGGGGATACTCGTGACACTGATAAATTGTACAGGTGTCATGACCCATTGGCATGGTCGTGTTAATGGTATATGATCCCATTGCAAGTTATTTGTGTTGCTACTGGGGGCAACAAATGGTTGCCCTATTAAAACACAGCCCTTCACAAATCGGCAGTTTGGACATACAATTTCTCAATGTCCCTCATCTTGGGCGGTGTAAATAAGATACATTAGATATCAATATATAACAATGGTATTATATAACTGAATTACTGTTCACAGACAAAGATACTGCTGCTCGGAAGCATCCACTGTCATGATAGGGGGTCTCTAACAATCTCCTTCAGGATTAATGCCCAGGCATTGCTTCAGGAGGCAAAGGCTATCAGATAACCTTAATCGTGACAGTGGATGCTTTGAAGCTGCAGGTTGCTAATGTAACCCAAAACATAAGAGCAGATGTTGCCTCTTATGTAAATTTGCCAAATGATAATTTGTCAAAATAAAGTTTTTGAAAACTAGCATTATGAGTTCAGTTGCGTGTGTGTTAATTGTTGTTTACTAGTTACATCTATTAAACATAGTTAGCAGACATGCAGATAACTCATCCTGCCAGCCAGTAAAGCATTTAGAGTTACCTCCCTTGTAAGACAAGGGGTTCATGCACTAACCATCACAGAATGATGCAGGGTACCAGGTTCAGTTTTAAAGCAACATTCCAATGAAATGATGCTTATGCATAATGCTCTACACAATATTGCCTTATTAGGAAGTTGAATGTCTGCTCGATCAGACCACTACTATGCAAGAAGCACATGACCAGTTAACATCCAATCAATGCGTTATTATAAAAATTCCAGAGGCTGAGGTAATGCAATGCAATTAGCTCTGGCATAGCAGGCACAAGTTTCATTATTTGTCTAAGTTTCATATGCAGCAGTCGAAGTTTCTCAATGCTCTAAATTGTTCAAAAAATATTTGTAACTTGGCCACCACCGCCCCGCCTCCAACCTGAAATAGAATGTGAAAAGCAAGTATTGTGACACAATAAGTACGGACGTCAGACACAATGTTGCCTACACCTAGGCGTTCAGCAATAGCCGTGTTGAGTCAATGAGCGATTCCAGTCACGCGCAATCAGGATAACTGGTGTTAGCTCAATCATTCTCGGTAGCTAAGGGGACACAACCAAGCGCGACAAGCTTATCTTGTCTACACCAATGCATTCAGCACTAGATGTGTTGAGCCGACAAGCATATTATATCATGCACAAGTTGGATAACGAATGTTATCCCAATCATCCTCTGTAACTGAGGGGATACGATCAAGCACGGCAAGCTTATCTTGTCTACACCAATGCATTCAGCACTAGACGTGTTGAGCCGATAAGCATATTATATCACTCACAAGCTGGATAACGAGTGTTATCCCAATCATCCTCGGTAGCTAAGGGGATACGATCAAGCACGGCAAGCTTATCTTGTCTACACCAATGCATTCAGCACTAGACGTGTTGAGCCGACAAGCATATTATATTATGCACAAGTTGGATAACGAGTGTTATCCCAATCATCCTCTGTAGCTGAGGGGATACGATCAAGCACAGCAAAGCTTATCTTGTCTACACCAATGCATTCAGCACTAGACGTGTTGAGCGGTTATCCTCCAAAAGTGTAAATAAGATACATTAGATATCAATATATAACAATGGTATTATATAACTGAATTACTGTTCACAGACAAAGATACTGCCGCTCGGAAGCATCCACTGTCATGATAGGGGGTCTCTAACAATCTCCTTCAGGATTGATGCCCAGGCATTGCTTCAGGAGGCAAAGGCTATCAGACAACCTTAATCGTGACAGTGGATGCTTTGAAGCTGCAGGTTGCTAATGAGCCATCCTCAAGAGTTTTCGATTGGGAAACCACATTCAGGCGAGGCGGTTTCTTCAGATGCTGGACATGATTGTCTCCATGGAGCGGGTAATCCCGTACGCTGCTCTGATGCGAAGACCTATCCAGTTGTATCTGATGTCTCTGTGGAAACAGAGACCAGAACCCCTGTCAAAGCTGGTACCAGTTTTGGAGCCGATAATGTCGCATCTTGATGGTGGAAGGACGTCAGAATCTCCTAGTAGGGGTTTCGCTGCACCTACCCCACCCCCAGCTGTCCGTGTACATGGATGCATCGCAGGAGGGATGCGGGGGCCTGCCTCTGAGAACACAAGGTCTCGGGAACATGGACTCTCCAAGAGAGCCAGCTGCATATCAATCTGTTGGAAATCATGGCAGTGGTGCTGGCGTTGGAAAAGTTTCTTCCAAAAGTCAGGGGCAAGGCGATATTGATACGGTTGGACAACTCAACAGTAGTATCATACATAAATCGCCAAGGCGGGACCAAGTCACCCACACTATGTATGAAAGTGTGGCACTTGATTCAATGGTGCAGGAATTACTCGGTTGTTTTGAAAGCAGCTCACATTCCTAGGCAATTGAACATTTTGGCGGATGCTTTGTCTTGAATGGTCTCACAACCCTCCAGATCTTCACAGGATCTTCGAGCATTGGGGCACAAAGGAAAATGCTAAAATCATGACTTATGTCTCGCCGATTCCAGATCCAAATACCATCGATACAGACGCTCTGGCGATAAGCTGGAGCGGGATGCACGCTTACGCGTATCCACCCACCATTCTTCTGCCAAAGATATTGGCCCAGCAGGTCGTGGTTTACGGATCTTCTAATAATAGCTTAGTGACAATTTAATACATTTTATCATAACGTTTGTTCCAAAATCGGTTGATATAGACATTACTATATTTGACACGACAATGTTCCTAGATAATAGCAATTCTCATATCCCCCTCTACAACAAAATGAACCGGAAGTTTCAATTCGTCGGGACAGTTGGGAGTGTATATGTTCCTCGACAAAATCTGTCATCAGTATACTTGTTTAATTATTAAATGTTGAGTGTACAGGTATTCACATTGGGTTAATCGTTATGCTATATTATATGTAGTTTCCAAGCCATATACATATATGTCAGATATGTCCGTATCGGTCAAATCAATTTTATGAATTCTACATAATTACCGATCAACTCATAAGCCATGCAACCCGGTTACGAAGCAATGAGCAATTCTTGTATCCCTCTAATTAACCAAGTAATTTGTTTTACCACGTCAGCACTTATGCATTAGTTTTCTTAACGTCATGGAATACTTTGTTTTTGCGAGTTTAACGGATAATTTTGACAGGAATTTTGCACTAGTCCACCGGACTTGTGACCAACAGACTATAAGTAGTCCGAATGAGAATCAGGTAGTCTTGGACTAGCGGACATAACTAGAGATCGAACCTTGCTTAGTTCCTAACCATATATCACAAATTTTGGCTTGATTGCTTCAGCGGTTCTGGGGAAGAAGTCATTTTTGTGAAAACTAGGTCATCCAAGATGGCTGCTGAACCATTTGGTAAAGCAAGTTCCCTTGAGCAAACTTGGTTCAGCTCTTGCCCTAGATCATATTTTGTGAGCTCTGAATCGATGCGTCAAACGGTTTTGGACAAGATTTTTAAAGACATTTCTAAAAATCGGCCAAAATCCAAGATGGCCAGGTGAGCTAAAAGTAATGATGTCAGTGGCTCCTGGTGGGGGTTTATGAGTTCTCCTGGACCCCAGACGAAGTAGAAAAGGTTGAAGAAAACTGATTGAAATAAGAACACCTCTATACAGTCACACATCATATCAGGAATAATTCTACCTGGTAGATTACCAACATAACAGAGCATGATCAATTCAGGACATGATTGCATCATAATCCTATAGTTGACAGATCCAACTGCTAAACTCATACTATATAAACAATTATCTGATTTGATCCACCAAAAATGGCCATGTATGTGTGGGTTAGATAGCATCAACAATGAACTTGTGAACTAGGCAACTAATACCATTTCACCATCCATGAATTCTTCCTATGAACACCTCACTATAGAGGCTGTGGGAAATATACACGTCAGTATGCTACTAATGGCAAGCTGGCCTTATTAAGTATACCCAGGAGGATGAAGCGAGGAATCCGAGACTAGAATGCTCGATCACTCAACGTTTTAGCAATTATAAATCAGAATGGTTCATCTTCACTACGGATGATAAATGTCCATTTAGTTAGCTTCCAATTGTCAGCATTTCAAGAACATATAGCTGTTGAGATAGTTGGTGCTATCATATACGTGTAATATCACAAAGAATTGGCTGGGCCTCATTACCCCTTGTTCAGATATGGTAGTCATCTTATGTCAGATACAAGAGGTCAGCTAGAGGCAACACCACCACCCCCCCCCCCCACATGAGTACATTTCCAACATGAGTGTTTCCCAAAAACAGTTATACAGTAAAAGTGAATGCAAATCAGTCCTGTCAAATTGTAAACAATTCTCTCTCACATGGTAGGAGTTGCAGCAACAAGATTTTGGGGAGTACAGAAGGATGGATGGGGTATGTACGGGATGAAAATCTCTAACACCCCCACTACACAGTGTGTCTGTGTGTGTGCGTGCGTGTGTGTGTGTGTGTGTGTGTGTGTGCGTGCATAACAATGCCAGACAGACTATACATTAGTTAACTAGTTAGATTGGTTCTAAGACCGCCAATGATTATGACTGTGCAAATAGCAAGACTGTAGATTATTGATTGTTGGCTTTCAGCAACCACCCCCCCCCCAGAAATAAAATATTCCTGTCCCACATCTGGACACCGACACTGATGCCAACACCAACAACAATGGTGATGCACTCTTTCAAACAATAAAGTAAATACGTAAATATGAGCTAAAACCCTGTCTAAAACATATGACACCAAGACCACTGGCCCAATTCATGGCAAAAGTCATATACCTGAAAACCCCTGCTACAAGTGCTAGGCCTCAAAGTAGATCTAAGATCTCTGATCTTGGATCGGGCGCAGGAGTGTAACACTTTATCTGGGTACCACGCCAGGTATTTGGAGCGAGTGGCCAACCATAGCACTAAACAACTCATCTTTCATGACAGTTAATAGTATGAATATCCGTCATAGTGCTCGCCGTGTGAGTTCCCGCCAGGCATGTGCAGCACCGGGGGCCCCAGCCTCGAAGGGGTCCACCCAAGCTACTGGCGGTAAAGTTTGTAGACCTTGGATAAAAAGGAAGAAGGTTGTCCAACCTAAAGTACAAGTAAGCAAACCGCTGACTATCATGCAATGGAATGCTGAAGGAGTTTCTAACAAGAAAATGGAGCTTAGCCAAATTCTCAAGGAGAAAGGCGTAGATGTCGCCTGTAGCCAAGAAACTCATCTGAATTCCAACAGAAGATTCAGTATAAGAGGGTTTCAGTGCTTCAGATCTGACAGGGATGGAAGACATAAAGGAGGAGTCATAACCTTGGTCCGGAATAACCTAAATGCCATTGAAGTTCAGAGAGACATGGGTGGACCTGAAATTCTCACAATCAAGATAATTCCAGAGAAACATCCTATCACTGTTGTCAACTATTACTGCCCCAATAATCAACCATTGAATCTTAGAAAAATCCCAGTTCACCCAGATTCAACTATCGTTGCTGATGACCTCAACAGTCATTCTGCTATCATACTACTGATAGGAGGGGTGATGACATTGAAAATTGGATGGATGAGCAGAAGCTAATTCTCCTGAATAAGGCAGATGACCCCCCCTACATTCTACTCAAGACAATGGCATACTTCAAGTTCTCCTGATCTAGCATTTTTGACAGAAAGCCTACATCAAGAATCTTTGCGTATTGTTGGGGAACAACTTGGAGGCAGTGATCACCGCCCTGTTTTCATTACCATTAACATAGATGTTGAGATTGGCCAGAATCAGACTCCTCGATGGAACTATAAGAAAGCAGACTGGGACAGATATCAGAAAGAGTGACAGATTGGTAAAAGACATTGATGTCAAAAAACAAAATATCAATAAAGTTGTTAAAGAGCTTAACTCTGCTTTACTCTCCGCTGCTGGCAAATGCATTCCTAGGGGATACAGAAAAAATTACAGACCTTACTGGAGTACGTCTCTGCAAAAGTTACATGAAGAAATGTCCAACGCAAGGGAAATTGCAGAGAATGTCCCAACAGAAGCCAACCATGTGAGACTCCAACAATCCAAGGCAAAATGTCTGAAAGCCAAAATCAGAGCCACCAGAGAATCGTGGAGAAAAAATGTCAAGCTTAAATCTTGAAAAACATACAAACAAACTCTGGAGGCTTGTGAAGCAGGTTAACGATGAAAACACCAGAGTACCGAACATAACTCTTGAAGAGGATTGTGAAATTAAAACAGGAGTGGCTGCTGCTGAACACTTTGCTTGTATGTTTCAGAAAATAAGCAATCTAGATGTGCCAGTGAGTTGTAAAAAAGCTGCAATGAAGTCTGCAAAGTGGAACGGAGACACACAAATACACGCCGCGGGAATGGATGAGCTTCTGACCATCAGCCAGTTGGAGAAAAGCTTGAAAGTTCTGAAAAACAGGAAGTCTCCTGGACCAGATGGAATAACCAATGAGATGTTGAGGAATCTGGGTACTATTGGAAAGCACAAGCTTTTGGAGATTTTCAACCACAGTTGGTACACAGGAGAAGTTCCCGTCCTGGAGAGAGGCCAACATGATCCCTGTACTGAAAAAGGCAAGAATAAATCCAAAGCGCCAAGTTATCGACCTATCAGTCTGACTAGTTGCACTGTTAAAGACATGGAAAGAATCCTCAACCAGAGACTTCTTCGACATCTTGAAAGCAACAATCTCTTAGCGGATGAACAAAATGGCTTCAGAAAGTGTAGATCTACTGAGGATCAAACAACGTATCTGACACAGTCTATTGAGGAGGCGTTCCAACAGAAAAAGCATACCATCACTGTGTGGGTTGATCTGCAGAAGGCATTTGATAAAGTATGGAAGCATGGACTCCTCAAAAAGCTCAGGACCAGTGATATTTCTGGAAAAATGTACAGCTGGATATGCCAGTATCTCCACAACCGAAAGGCATCAGTACAGCTGAATGGGACGAGCAGCAAGAAAGTCCTGCTACGACATGGTGTACCTCAGGGTGGTGTAGTCTCTCCCACCCTCTTCACAATATTCATCAATGACCTGGTGAAGAACCTTCAAATGGGAGTCAGAGCTGCATTGTATGCTGATGATCTTGTGATGTGGAGCAGCGAGGAGTACATTGTATGTGTCAACAGCCAATTACCGCATGCAACTCGCAATTGATCACCTCAATTCTTGGGTTACAAGATGGTTTGTTCAGATCAACAAAGAGAAGACAGTCGCAACTCTATTCACACTATCCACTAAAAAGGAACACAAGACAAGTCTGAATATTGGCAACTCAGTTCTGCACTTTGAGGATGAAGTAACACCTCGAAGGCGCAAATCAGAAAAGCTGAAGGTATAGCCAAGCGAAGACTGGCAGTTATGCGGAAGCTCTCTGGAACAAAATGGGGAGCTAGCATGAAAATTCTGAAACAGGTTTACTCTGGATCAATTAGGCCAATCATAGAATATGGCTCATCATCATGGATGACAGCTGCTACAAGCACCTGTCAGACATTGGATACGGTACAAAATCAGGCTCCTCGTATCATAACAGGGTCTATGAAGACCACTCCAATAGCAGCGATGGAAGAACTTACCAATATCCAGCCACTCCAGCAGAGACAAGAAATCAAGGCCAAGATTCAATACGAAAAATTCAAATTGATGCCTCACCATCCCATGCATATGCTGACTCACCAAATGTCTAGAGGAAGGCTCAAAAGGAATAATTTCTTATTAACTTCAAAGAAAATTGAAAGAAACAGAGTCGGACATCTTCCCCAGATGTAGAAACATAACTGCTATCTCTGAGAGGGAACCGTGGAAAGCTTCTGAAATAGAAAACACAATTTCAATCAAGCAAGGGAGATCAAGCAGAGGTGACAAACAAAGTTCTTGCATTGAGTCATATTGCAGAAAACTACCCTGAGGAAGAGTGGATACATGTTTATACAGATGGATCAGCTATCCAGGCTGTCAAGAATGGAGGGGCAGGTGCTCACATTCGGTTTCGATGTGGACATATAACAGACTCATGCTTGCCAACAGGGAAGCACAGTAGCAATTACATCACGCACTGATCTTAGCTAGCCAAATGCTGATACAACGAAAAACCAGAAATGAAAATATTGTCTTCCTGACAGACTCCCTCTCAGCGCTCTAGGCACTGGAGAGTGGAAAGGAAAGTACAGATTTAATTCATGAAGATCTTACACAACTGGCTAAGGAGAACAATGTCAACTTACAGTGGATCCCCTCGCATTGTGGCGTATTAGGAAATGACAAAGCTGATCAACTGGCTAAGGAAGGGTCAAATAAAGAACAATTCAACCGCGAGGTTGACTTTGAAAAACTGAAGCATATCATTAAAGCCACAAGAACCACCAGCAGGCAGCATAATGATGCAATACACAGCCTCAGTAGGGAGGATCAGACATGTATCTTCAGATTGAGGACATAGTCGTCTCAATGCACATCTTCACCGTCTCAAGATTACAGATTCTGCACTTTGTGAGTATCAACAGGCAGAAGAAACAACAGAACATTTCTTGCAGCGCTGCCAGCGATATGAACAGTCTAGGGAAAGCTTCTGGACTATTGAAGTATCTTTTGAAGAGAAGTAGTATAGCCGGGATTAAACGGATACCACGTCCCCGAATAACGGGGGTAATCGAGAAATCCGCCTCCCAGGCCCGTAACAATTGAGGGCCGCATTTTTTAGGTGTTTTAGGTCCAGGTAGCGCAGGCCTCTAAAAAACTGCCGCACCTAGGGGCCCCCCTTCACTATGCCAGCACGTAGTGCGACGCCACACCCCCATAATGAAAGCACCCGGGAGGCAAATTTCCCGATTACCCCCGTTATTCCGGGATGTTGTATCCGTTTAATCCTGGCTATACTACTTAGCACATGGTCGTAACGTCCATTTAGAGACTAGCATACTCAGCGGTATACGAGCTGATCAAGCCCGCATTACAGGGTCTGAACGTCCAGACAAGCATACTCAGCGGTATACGAGCTGATCAAGCACGCAGTACATGGTCTTAACGCCCAGACAAGCATACTCAGTGGTATACGAGCTGATCAAGCACGCATTACATGGTCTTATCAGCGCCACTGCTGTAGACGCCAGCATGAGCAATACGATGAGAAGCATGGCTATATATGAAGAGTTAAACTGAACAGAGTGAACCCCTCGAGAAATATCTGTGCCAGATCGAGCCCTGCTCCATCCGGATCGATAGTGATCTTCATCCCCTCAGGGGCAGGGGCTAGCTGCTTCACTCTGCCGCCGGCTAAGAAACGTAGCTCTAGGACTATATGAGTCGTTTGCGGGCTAATGAGTCCCACTCGCTGAAGCAGTTTAACAGCACTCTTGGCTTTGGAGACATGTGACACCCCATCGACCCGTAGGGTGCCCTCCTGGACAGCTTCTTCTGGTCCATCGAATGGACGACGCAGCAGGAGCTTTCCACCTGTAACCCCGATCCGGTGACCCACCCTCGTCAGGGAGACACCTTCACCTATGTAGGTGAGGAAGGACGATCCCCGATTGTAGAGCTTTCGAACTGTCCCATCCTTTTCCACAACAGTGGAGATGGGAGTAACCTCTATGTCAATGAGTGCGGGAGGCCTATATAGGGGCAACCATGGTTGCCAGTTACCCCCAGGTCCGGCGCGGTACCACGCTTCTTTCTTCTCAAATATGAACTGCAGGTTTTTTGCCAGGGTCAATAGCAGGCCATCACGGACCATCGGCGGGGCACCGCTCTAATAGGGTTTGACCAGATGAAAGCTGATGTCGTTATTTAGGGTGTTGAGGTCTGCCACCTCTGTATCTGAGAGCTCAATCAACGGCTCGAGGACGTACTTCCTCTTTGGGAAATCGTACCGAAACACGATCTTGTGGCCATCTATGTCGCGACCCAGGCGCCCTTTAGACACATCCTTGAGGTCTGTGAGCATCTCCACCCCATCACCCCCAATGGGGTGGAGGGAGAATGCCTTTGAGCTTGCTTCGTACTGTAGGGCGAAGGACTTGCCATCACTCTCTTCTACCTTGGCAGCATCAACTGCGTACACATCTGCGAGGTCGGCAAGGCCAGTCGAGTGAGCAAATATGGGTTCCATAGCACGCTATAAAGGGGTTTAAACGAGACATATAACCATGCTGGTGGTCTGACTGCTGCTCTCCGGTGGTGAGAACATAATCTCACCCTCTCTAGAGGGGAGACGGGGGGTACAGTACCGTGTAGAATGGGTCCTCTTCGAGGTGCCCCAGCGGGGCACAACATACATACATGCCGATGTGCTGCATCAACCTCCGGGCCGTGCACACAGCAGCTCACTGGTAGAAGTCGGCCGGGATGTGATAGAGTATCTCCCAGGTGCCAACAGCAACCTATGGAAAGCTATCAGTCCTAGCCTGTTCACACCTGTAAATCACCTGTTTGACAAGCCCTCCATTAACATATACGCCAGCACGGATGGGATATCGGATGCCCATTTAGAGTTTACACTCTTATTACTCATTGACCTGACGACAACATATCATACCAGCAATATCTGTCCATTGCCGAGATGCTGAAGAAAGAGGGTTGCCCCTTCATGACCACTGCACAAAACGAACAGATGCTCGCACAGCAACAGATCTGTCAACAAGAAGGAGAGCGCCTACAGCGGGAGAACTGGTATCAACAGAACATGCGCGGGGCAAGGAGGCACGGGGGGAATTTCCGATACTGGCAGGCCCTCCTGGAGGAGAGTAAGCAGGATGCAGGAGTCTTGACAGATGACGATCGGCCAGATGTCTACGACGATGAGCCAGGTGTCTTCACGGACGAGGATGAGCCAGAGGTCATACAGTGGGAAGAGGAGATGGCGCGGAAGTATAAGATCAAGAAAGCCATCCAACAACGGACCTACTATCTTGGTGATAAGGTGAAGTTCCAGATGTCACGTCTCAGAATGCTACCGGCACCCGACATAGTGCTGGATGACCACGTTCTAAGAGCCATCTGTCTCAAGACCGAAAAGCTGGCAGGGTTTGCCAGACTCTCCAAAATGAACCCTTCTATGACTCATAAGCAGATTCTGCAGGTGATGCCGGTTTAAGCCTCCAGATATACTATGGCAAAATCAGAGTGGCGGAAGCAACCAGAACTATACCCCTCCCTGACTGCTGACGAGGGCGGTACCATCCACGGCTGGCGACTCCAGCAGATAGATACCATCAGGCAGAATCTTGTCCATGAGGCAGAAAAGTACGGCAGAACGCGCAGTCGATATAAGACAGCCTACAACGTCCTCGCGCATACAACCACTGCTGCGGGCGTGATTGGAGCCAGTGCTGGTGTGGCAGCTGTGGCCACTCTCGCTACAGGGGTGGGTGCCCTCGTCGCCATCCCTCTGGGTGGCGTGACACTAGCCACCACTGTCTTGGCCACGGGCTTGGGGGTGTGGCAGCGGCAGATCACCGGGAGGTTGGAGAAGCATGCTAAGTATGTGACACTAGCACAGAGTATGCTACGGACTATCGACGAGTCTGTCAGCAAAGCTCTCGAGGATGGCCAGGTCACCGATGAGGAGTACCGCCATATATTGAAGGTCCAAGCCCTGTACCGCACTGAGAAACCTAAAGTGCGACAGCAATACCTCAAAGGCTCCAGCGGGCGGGTTGATATGGAGGAGTTAAAAAACGAGATGTTACGGCGAGGTCACCTCGCCGGTCTCTGGAGCGACTACAAATAATGTGCTGCGTTAGCTTTAAGAACACCAGTATAGATGGCCTTCCCACGGGACCTCACGACAGTCAACCGGAGCCAACCGCCCCTCCTGGGTACACTCTTGACTGGCCTGAGAGGCCTTCTTGATGATATACCAGAGCTAACACCTTTCTCTATCACAGTGGATGGACGGGCCCGAATCAGCTTCTCCGTCAACCCACGACCACTGACGAACCGCCCCATCACCATCAGGGATGCGAAGCAAGCTCATACTTGGATGGCTGCTCCAAGCCTCTCATACTGGAATCAGCAGCTGAACTTTGCCATGTGGTGTGCCACGGCAGGCTGTGGAGTAAGTTCCACCATGCTTCACCCCTATTCTGGTACTCCTGAAGCTGTGCTCATCGCCAGCTGTCTCAGATTCCACGTGTACTTCACTGTGCGACGAATCCTCCATGAGCTGGGTGCAAGCCTCCCTGATACAAACGACTTCGATCCACAGCTCAACAGTCATAGCGTCTCAGCGGCCAGCAGACTACAGAGAGAGTTCAGAGCTCACCCAGACTATCGGTGGCATGGCGGCGACAACCACTGTCTAGGGGTTATGTACGGTGGCCCGGGACGTGACTACTCAGGATTCCCCTATCGAACACCCCGACGAGTAGGCCGTCGGAAGACAGCGACATTCTCGTTCGATCCAGACTCCGATCCTGGAGCGATAGTGCAGAATATGCACATCATCGGAATCAGGCAGGACTCCCCAGATGCGTGGAAGTACTTTGTCCCACACACCACCTCAGGCCTCACACCAGCAGGGATCGTTCGGATCAACCAGTCCCTGGAAGCCCTGTGCTACTGCCTCCTTACAGCGCAGACCAAGCTGCGTCATTCCATAGATGGTGTCAGCGGAGCAGAGGTCCAGGCCATGTTCATCAGTCTCGTTGAGGATATGATCATCGTGGCAGATCCCAGCAGTCTTATTGCCAAGTTCCAGCAGGGGCTGCAGAAGGCCCATCGCAAACTTGACTTTGCTCTTTCACCACACCTACGGTTGATTCCGAGCAACATGATCGTGAACATCGAGGACCTCCAAGTCAGGGGCTATAACAACATGATAGTCGAGGGGAGTTCTCCCGGTGTCCACTTCGGTTTCAACGTGGATATCAACACACCTAGACGTAATACGGGCCATACAGTCATTCCGACACTGCAGCCAGTCGACACGGCACTTCCCATGGCAGCGCCAACCCCACCACTGCAGCCAGTCGCCACGACACCACTTCCCGTGGCAGCTCTACGAGTGGTGTCAGGCCTAACTATCGTGGTGCTCGGGATCAGCCTATTCCGCCACTAGCAAATCTCGTCAGTCTCGGCTGGGAGCACATGAGACACTGAGCCAGCTTGGCCTGCCCAACAGCCCCTATACACGCTGCCAACATGCACATCCAAGGGCTGGAGGGTTCCGCAGTGCATCCTTTTTCCAGCTTGTAGTATCGCAGAGTCTTGTTCAGCTCTGAGTTAGGTGAGGCCATGGAGGTCTGAAACTGCTGGAACACATCTGACAGATACTCCCGATCCTTGTAGAAACCTTTAGTTCGCAGGAGCTGCTCGACGATACTCCCACCCATGATAAGGTATTCGAGGAAGCAGATCTGCCCCTTTCCAAATCCCAGATAGAGCTTCACAGCTGTCAGCTCCTCTGTCAGCTCAGCACCAGAGAGCTGAGCGAGCTCATCTGGCGTCTTCTTCTTGTAGGCCTTCAGCTCCCTCTGGAAGACCTCATAGTACTTCTCGCATAGCGCGGACATGTTTAAGATGCCTCAATAGAGAGATGAATATTCCTGAGTACAAACCCGGCCACCTGGCAGATGCAGACTGGGAAGATCTTATTAGCTCACTCGACAGGGAACACAGGCGTTTAACTGCGTTGTATACTCAGGGTTTAAACAATGCCGTCAACGGTACAGATCGTGAAGCAACTGCCCGAGAGCCAGATGAGTCTTCAGAAGGTAGAGAACCTGCTGCGAACCAAGACACAGAAGTTACTGACACAGGCTAAACCTCTGGCAGTCCATGTCGCCAGTAACGTGGCGGCGAATGTGGCTGTGATGAAGATGACAGGGGGAAATGAGGTTCTTCCTGCCGCCACCGCAGCTGTCCTCGCTACCGTAGTGAGTGGGGTGGACGGCCACTGTCTCGGAATAACTCACCCCATCCCAAAGATCGCCCTCAGTGGTGCCGCCTACACTGCCGCCGCCAAGATCATGGGTGAACGTGTTACGCTAATGGAGGCCGCGGTTCTAGGGCTAGCAACGAGTGCAATGGCCGAGATCATCGTCGCCTATGTTTAACCCTTCTGAATAGTGAGAGATGGATGACGAGACCCCTGCAGCATATGAGGCATGGCGGGCTGGAGGGTGGTGTGTAGTCCATAGTCGAGCATGCGGCCTGAGGATTGCCAATGCCCGGGAATGGTGGACCGCCCACAAGGCGTGCCCCTGCAGAGGGCCAGTACCCTGAGCACTGCTACCTATTCCCTTGGCCGACTGCGTGGTCCTCCTATGCCCAACTATTTCACTGGGGGTATGACTAGTGGGTTTAAGCCGCGTATATAGCACTATGACTCTGTCACTCACAGACCTAGAAAGCAAAGAGCTAGGCGATCTTGCTCACTTGGACGAGGCACGCCTCGGTTCAGAGGACACTGTTGCCCCTATCTCCTTCCTAGACTTTGATGAGAAGGGAGACCCGCGGGAGATCCGAGGTACCATCCCAGCTCGAGATCTCGTCGGGAACACTGATACGGTAGGACAATCGGCCATTAACAAGGCCAAGACTGTATACAAGGGGATGGGCATCAAAGACAGGGCAACGATGCGAGGTATGCGAGGTATGCTCGGAGTCGACGTCAATGTTATGGCTGAGTCCTATGCACAAGACCTGGTTAAGGATCTCCTGAAACCGTGGAGCTTTTTCCAACAAGACGGAGAGAATCTCATGGTAGGCACCATCGGCCTGAGCAATATCACGGTCGATGGCAAAAAAAGGCGCTACCGACAGCCTCCAGCTACCAGAGGTGAAGAAGTCAGGGTTCTTTGGTTTGCCGTTTAAGCTCGCATAATAGTCATGGCTTCCCGCGCGTGTATCGTACAGATACTGGATGTGCTAGACACTGCAGGTGCTGACACAGGCCCTCTACGCTATCTTCTCAGCTGCTGCTGGGATTTCATGCTTGACACCTCCATCGCATCCTTCGTATCCGCCGGAGGTACAACGCTACCCACACAGCAGGCGCAAAAGCTGGTGCAGGAAGTACTACCGTTTAGTCTCCCAGATATAGACGAGGCTACCGCCGACCAAGTGCTAACCATCCTTCGCGCAGATGTCTGTACCATTCGACAGTAGGCCAGGCGATGCTGGCCAGGTGGTGCTGATCATTGCCCCGTCAGGCCACGGGAAAAACATCTTGCTGCGGGCTCTCCTGGCCGAACATCTACGCTCTCAATACATCCTTCTGGTGTCTGACTCCGCTGCTGAGGCGGTTGACAGTAATGATCAATGGTACAATGGTCCAATCACCAAGATGCAGAACCTGCAAGCCCTGATGGAGAAGCTGCTGGCAGCCCGACTGACAGAACCACTTGTTCTAGTTATCGATGACCCTGCAATGGACCAGAAGACAGTCACCTACCTCAGCAACATCACCAGGCGCATCCGGCACACAAAGATAACCGTCTTCATCCTCTTTCAGAAGTACACCCGCGAGATCTCTCCAGACATCCGCCACAATGCCCGGTTGCTATACTTCAGCTCCAAGTGTGGACGTGCCCTGCTCGAGACCATATATGACAGCCTAACCCTCAAGGAGCCCAAAGGGGGCTTTATCGCAGGTGTGCAAAGGGCAGCTGAGCTGTACCGCTTCATCTTCAGCAACAAGGAGACAGGTGAGCTGTCACACTTCAAGCCCTCTCTGGAAAAGGCGCAGACCTTCACCTACAAGCTGAATCCAGCCAGGAAACTAGCCTGCTCTACGCGTCATCGCTGACAGACTGTCCGCGGTTGCAACTTTTTTCGTTCAGGCTGCGCGGTCTCCGCTACTTCGTCCGCTACGACATCAGAAGCTTGAGGAACTTCGTCAGAAGCCTGGAGGAACTTCGACAGAAGCTTGAGGAACTTCGTCAGAAGCTTGAGCAACTTCGTCAGAAGCTCGAGGAACTTCGTCAGAAGCTTGGAGGAACTTCGTCATAAGCTCGAGGAACTTCGTCAGAAGCTCGAGGAACTTCGTCAGAAGCTCGAGGAACTTCGTCAGAAGCTTGAGCAACTTCGTCAGAAGGAACTTCGTCAGAAGCTTGAGGAACTTCGTCAGAAGCTTGAGGAACGTCGTCATAAGCCTGGAGGAACTTCACCAGAAGTTTGAGGAACTTCGTCAGAAGCTTGAGGAACTTCGCCAGAAGCTTGAGGAACTTCGTCAGAAGCTTGAGGAACTTCGTCAGAAGCTTGAGGAACTTCGTCAGAAGCTTGAGGAACTTCGTCAGTTTCGTCAGAAGCCTGTCGCTGAAACTCTATCCACCGAGGGTCATATGGTAGGACTCTCTTCGTCTGGAACTTCTCACGGAAGACCCACTTTTCCCATGCGCGATGAGCATCTGTCTTGCGAGCCGTTTTGATGAGGTAGTCCTGGTAGTTATCTGGGAATTTCAGAAATGCTGACAGATTCTTGACCAATCTCCTACGCCCTCTTTCATTGAAGATATGCTCAACAGCCTCCTTGCTGCCAACAGTGAACCCCTCTTGAGTACCTTTTGCATGACCAGTGTCATGGCTCTCAGCTACAGCGGCACTGACCTCCTCCCTGAAGTAGTTATTTGCCCCAGACTGGAGGCTATCCAGCATCTCTCACTCTTCCTGGCTATGTAGGCTAAATACGGCAGCCCACTTCCCGACCGTTAGTAGATCTTTGGGGTCGACCCTCGCCTTTTGGAGAGCTAGAATAACAGGACTGTTGGTTTGGCCCACAGGTAGGTCGAGTGTCCTGCCCTGGGTGCTGTCAAACTTCCGGTAGAGTATCCGAGCCAGGAGTTCTTTTGTACTACGAGCTGGCGCTCCTTCCTCTATGGCGGCCAGTATCTCCGCATCCGTCGGCGGTGTAACCTTGACTCGCTCATGGATAATGTTGATGTCACGAAGCAGGCCTCGGACCCTGTCACTGTGGGACAGTGCACGTCGCGGCTGTCGTGCCGACTTGGCCTGCTGCCCAAAGATAATCTGCTGGAGAACTTTACCAAACATGGCAGCCGTTTAACCCCTCTATATACCCAGGCCTTAAACATGCTGCAGTATGTGCAACATCCAGATGGGGCCGTTGAACCCGCGGCATCGCACTGTACTGATCCCCGGAAGGACTGCCTGACGGTCATTCGACCCAGTATACACGATGATAACCCGTTGTCCGCTGCTGGGAAGTACATTGACTTTGCAATCTCGGCACAGATCCACGAGATCAAGAGCATGACACTCGCGTTCAAGCTTCAGAGAACAATAGAACAGACGGTAGAGCTCCCGCAGGTTCTGAACAGGTGGGAGATCGTACAGAGCAACAGCACCGTGGACACAACCTATGTGAACGATGAGTACCAAGTCCTAGGTCCGCTGGCTCGTGACCCAACCTTCTATGCGAAGGGAAAGGGGTACTACGCTGTGGGTGAGGGGTTCACGGCATTCGAACTACTGGTAGGTGTCGAGAAGCCTGTGGCAGTTCCACTCTTCACCCTCCTCGAGAACACACACGTGAATCCAGCTGCCATGCAGGATAGGTTGTTCCTCCGGGTGTACACTGAGCATCTCGCAGATGTGTCGATGAATGCTCCAAGACTTCATGTCTGGCATGACGAGAATGACCAGGAACTGAAGCAAACGGGATCCAAACAGCGGATCGTGCATGTGGAGCGAGAACACCAGCAGGTCCAAGCCACAGCTAACCAAGAGGTAGAGCTGACATTGCATCGTGGTGCATCGGACTGTGTCGCTGTTGCGGTCCTGGTTCAGAAGGGAGTCGTCATCCAGGAGGTGGGTAAGCTGGACGACTTCAAACTTGTGGTTGCTGGGACCAATGTTCTTGGTGAGGTACGCGAGCTGGCTGACTGCCAACTCTACAGACAGAAAACTAAGTCATACGCACTTCTGCGACTAACCAGTGGAAGCGACGACCTCGAGTCAGCACTCAAGGGCCGTCACCACGTCGGTGGCAGGAACATCCCACCTAATCAGGGCAACCGGCTCAGCTTCAACATCGGAAACCTCATAGCTGGGACTCGCTCATTAGGTGTGACGGTACTTTACTTTGGCTATGCTAAGGTATGCGTATCGAACACATCAGGTATTCAGCTTGAGCGTGCATAGAGCACGACCCCTGTCGTCACCGCTGCAGCCGCCACTACTACTATAAGCTCTGCTGTCTTCTGACCTGTCGATGCTTCATAGTCGAGCGTTGGCTCAGATACGGCCTCGTAGTACTCATCGAGACTCTCATCTGCCTCTTTGAGGCTCTGGTTGGCCTGAGCTCGGAGTTGTCGTCGGCGTGCCTCCCTTTGGCGCATATGCTCGACCTGGTTATGGCGCTCACGCTCAACCTCTGCCGCCTTCTTGTCGGCGAAGCTGAGTCCCCAGTTCGCTAAGGCAAACACGCCCGCATTCAAGATTGCGGAGGCCATGCTATAGACTACAGTTTAGAGCTACTATATACGGATATGTATGAACCAGAGGCTTATGAAGATCCAGTCGAGGACTATGATGAGGAGGACTATGATGAGGAGGATGCAGACGACTACGATGTAGCGGAGACCGTGGGTGATGAGCCTGAATCCCGCAAACTAATACACAGAGCGAAAGGAATCTATCGCACTTACGTAAAAGGTTCTATCGGTCCGCTGGCAGCAGTTGGGGCTCTGATCGCTCTGTTCACAACGAAGGCGGGCGAGACGGTCCGCAAGATTGCCAACAATGCTCTCCAGGGTGTGGAGAAGATTTCTGAAGCCATACCAGCCATCGCCTCAGGAGTAGGTACGTTCTTCGGAGTCGCAGGCCCTTGGCTACCGTATGTTGCTATGGCACTTGCGGCCATCTGGGCCGCCGAACATTTAAGCCGTACTATATAAGGATGGCGTCTCTGTATGACCTAGTCAAGACACTTAACTTCCGAGGGTTAGTCGATAAGCTACCGCTCAGCGAAGATCCAGCAGAGACTAGACGCCGGTGTACGGAGGTGTTTGAGGTCTTCAGTGATAGTCGAATGCATAACGGCCGTCTGTGTAGAGTTCACCCAGGCTGTGCGTGACAGGACGGGAGTGGACGTCAGTGATACCCTCACCCAGACCATGCGTGACAGGACGGGAGTGGACGTCAGTGATGAAATCCGGGGTCTTTCTTGAGGAACTCTACTATCAGCCTGGTGGATATTACCGTGAGCCCCACCAACTACTCGAGGCTGTACGTCGCAAGGGCCACAACTTCACCTTGGAGACAATTAGCCAGTGGCTCAGCCGCCAGGCGATGTGGCAGATATACAAACCTCGTCCATGGCACATCAGGTATGCCCATTTCGGTGAAACTGTCCCGAATAGAGTTCACCAGGCAGATGCTCTATTCCATCCACACGACTCGGTTGGTCGTAAGACCTACAAGTATGCCCTCACCATTGTCGATGTCGCCAGCAGCAGACTGCGGCCCTCATGCGGAAACATGGTGTGGCAATTAGATGAGGTGAAGTTGGTCACCACCGTGCCCAGGCAATCGTCGAGCGGTGGAATCGGACACTGGCAGAGAGACTGTTCCCACACCAATACGCCCAGGAAATGGCACAGGCCGGAGAGAGGTCCAGGGTGTGGGTGAAAGGTTTGCCCCGGGTGGTAGAGCGATCCAATACTGAGGTAACTCGGTTAACTGGTAAGAAGCCAGTAGAGGCTATCCAACGATCCTCTGTTGCCCAACCTTCCGGAGGAGCGGACAAGGAACAGGTGTGCCTTCCATCTTATGCTCTGGTTCGGTACCTGTATGAACCTGGTGAGTTGGAAGGCGGGCGACGACGTGCAACAGATCCTAACTGGTCGCTAGATGTCCACAGACTTGACAGGTATGTCGAGATGGAGGGGCAGCCTACGCTGTACTATCTGGCACGCTCAGAGAGCTGTCCCAAACGTCCGTTTGTTCGGGAGGAGCTTCAGGTGGTCCCTCCAGACACACAGCTACCCCCGTCGCCAGGTGTCTAAGGGATATGGTACTCGATTGGTTCGGTATGGACACCATCTGGCAACACATGCCGCTTATCGTAGTAGGCTGAGAGCCCGAGTTTTTCCTGTTCATACGTCACCATGCCCTGGTGGCGCATGCGTAGGCCTCGGTTTGTAGCTCTGTCCATGCTACCGTTTAGGGCACTGAAGAACCTTTGCCAAGAGACATCGTTCTGGCATTTAGACATACCTTTGGCTGAGCATTTCACCTTCCCCTCGGGGCTCTCCACGTAGTAGCACTTGGAACAGAGAGCGATACCACGGTTGCCTTCGAACTCGAGCTTGAACAGCCCCGGAGTCCGTCCAGACCACTTGTCCCAAGCTAGCCACTCCCACTTATGAGCCTCATACTCTGCTCGAATCTCAGGGCGAATGACTTCGGCGAGGCTGGAGGCAGCTATCGCGATGTACGCAGTCTGTGTCCATCTGGAGGTACTCGAAGCTGTCACGAGGCACATAGTGATCCAGGAAGTCGTAGTAGAACTCCAGCATCCGCAGCTTCGCGAGCTCGTATACGGCTATCCCCACCTGGAAGGGCCGGCGAATGGTGATTTTTGCCTTGCGTCTCTGGATCTCGTAGGACTCGCCGATCTCCTCGAGATCCTCGAACCATGCACTGCGGAGGGCTCTATCTACCACTCGTTCATCCTTGGTGAAGGTCGTGTTGCTGTGGCGCTCTAGAGCCTCGATGAGCTTCCCATAGGCACTGTTGCCTAGTAGCCCATGGGCGAGGTACCACTTGAGTGATGGTGCATACAAGAGCTTCCTCTTGGCCGAGAGTGCGCCGACTAGTTTACTGGTTGTGGGACGTTTCCTACCTGTTTTCTCTAGGTATGTGTGCATCTCAACAGATACTGCCTCAGCTGGAATCTCTCTGTTGTAGAAGAGAGGTGGCATTTCCTCGAACTTCGCCCACAGGGCCTTAGGAACCTCTATGTCCACTTCAGCGAAACCGAACCAGTGGTCAGCCAGCAGATCCTTCTTCAATCGTGCTACATCACTAGCACCGGACCACTGCCGTACTGTCTCCTTACCACAGGGCATCTCTTTAGCCACCGTAGACAAGTACAGAGCATTTGCGTCATAGCCGAGTAGACGTTGGCAGACACGCTCACTCTGGCGGATGCGGGTCACACCTGCCTCGTGGTATCTGGTGAACACGATGCTGGGCCCACCAACAACCGCGTCCTTCAGCATCTCGTAGGCTTCCTTGCCCGGGGAGTAGAGGCTAACATCCGGCATGTGGTGGGCGGTTCCACGTAGGAGGTACTGCAGAGACACTCCTGGGAGAGACACAGCATCCTTGAGGATGTCTATTTCTCGTTCTGTGTAGAACTCCCGCATCCGCTCGAGGGCTTCGATGAATGGACTGACATCCAGGTTGTTGTAGTATCGCAACCAGTCGGCGAACGTCCGCATTCCATGGTCTCTGAATGTCTGTTTGCACTGTTTCCACTCCGATAGCCCCAGGAGGTAGGCCCCCTTGAGCTTAGACCACCACGCTGGGTAGTCGGGGAGTCCGGGGTAATTAAGCTTCTCGGGGGTGTCGAGCCATTCATACGGGAGCCAGCTCTTCTGCTGTGTACATCCATAGGCTTTGATCCATGCCTCGTAGGAGACTCCTGGCCCCAAGTAGTTAATCACATCGAGAAACCTAAGCTCGGGGGTCATGAGGAACATGGTCTTACTAGCTTGCTTGGCGACATTCACTGTGCCAGTGTTGGTCAGCTCATCCACGAAGTGCTTCTTGATCAGGTTTAGGTCATAAGGGCCAGAGTTGAAGCCCAGCACCGGGACTTGGTCACACCACTCGGTAATCAGTCGCTGCTGGCGTTTTGGGAGCTTGTCCATGTCTGAAGGGATGAACTGTGCCCGGACTTCTGTGTGCTCGCCTGGTAATCTCCTCCATGAAAGCCTTGATCAGAGCTTCTGGGTCACGATTGCAGAGGTGAGTGGGCTCACTGGCGGCGCCGTCGTACGAGTCCCCGACCGACACAGAGATCGGTATGTGGTTACTCTCAATCGTGAGTCTCCGTAGGATGAGTCTTGACGCCATCTAGGAGCGCCTCGAAGTCATAGACGATGAAGTACGGGTATGAGACGGTCCGAACTCGTTTAGGGATGCTTGGGCAGCATTTTATCCCGCACTCCCACTGTACCACAAGCGTGTATCCAGCTGCTCTCAGCTTCTCCTCTCTCCGGACTGTCTTGAGGTATTTTTGTTCGGCCGCCTCACCTTGCTGGTGCTGAGGGCATCCATGCCAGAAACAGCCATGGAACTGGTAAACGGTGTTGGTAGTCGGATCATAACCATCTACGGGAGCCCCCTCGATCCAACGCTCGCCACCGTGCCCACACTCTACATGGTGTATGTGGATACCTTGGGTTTTCGCCTCATACGTGACCCAACGAGTAGCCGCTGAACTGGCTGGTTGGGGTGGATAGAAGGCTTTCTCATGCGCAGACTGCGGTGCATCAACCTTCTCCCCAGGGCACTCTACGGTTGTTATGCCGCCTGTACAACGGTCAGCATGACGCTGAAGATGACATGCCTGTGTAAACCCCTGCTGACAGTGCCCGCAGACTAGTGTATGTGCCAGCTTGGAGACGTTCTTTATATAGAAGGCGTGGTGATCGTACACCCCGATGGTCATAGTGTCGTGGTAGTGGGCCGCTTGCCGGATCAGGTCCCAGGTGCCCTCTTCAGTTGGTTCATACACGCGAATCCCGATCTTCGCGAAGAACTCTACCTTATCCAGCTGATCCAGAGAGGTTTTTGGCACGTCAGGCACAGGCACGTCCAGGTCATAGAACTGTCTCGCGAGCTCACGCGCGGGCTCAGTACTTCTATCGGGTCTCGCCCCCTGATACACTGCTAGGCACCTCCAGAGACACATGTTATCCTTGTAGGTGTCAAGTGCCACCAGACTCATCTTATGTCGTAGCCAGACTGGGAGCGGTCCTGTCCCGAGCAAAGGTTGGTGGTCGATGACAGCCTTGACCACAACGTTGATTGATCGGACGAAAGCCCACTCGGTGTTGGGGCGGTCGATGTTGTCGGGGTCGAGGCGGTCTTGCTCTCTTGCCGCCACCCAGTCCTGAGCCGCTCCTATCGTGTTCAGCCACGGACTCCCTGGAGCGTTCTTGTGGAAGAGCATCACCCTACCATCCTCGATGTGTTTGATGCGATAGGTGTGGGTATACCGGAGGTAGAAGGCGTTCCGGCAGTCTGCTGGATCTTACCCATGATCTGCCCTGTAATGTCGCCATTGAGGCCTTGGAAGAACGTCCAGCGTACTGTCCGTCTTCCTCTCTCCTCCCCTTCCATCTCACCCAGACGCTCATTGAGAATCTGCTCACCCTCTCGCCTCATGCTCCGGGCTAAGGGTTCAGCCCTCTGCCCCATCATCATTCGCCTAGCGATCCTGCGTAGGGCGGGTCGGCGCTCCAGTGGATGGTCTGCCATCCGCGTCGCTACAGCTTTGGCTCGTAAGCTAGCCGTCACCTCCTCATCCAACTGATGAAGCTCCCGCCGCCGCTGTGCTTTCTTGTGGGGATTCAAAGGATCATCTCTGGTGGTCGCGGGAAACCGTCCCGTCTTCACTGATCGGCTCAGTCGAGCAATGAATTCCTCGGCACGGGCCTGTCCGATCAGCTGGAGCAGGTCGGCTTTCTTGGCCTTAGAGGCTACTCTAAGGCCAAATTGCCTTGCCATAGCGCGAAGCTGTGCAACAGTAATCATGGTGTATACCGCTGAGTAAGGCGTCTCTAAATGGACAGTCAGACCCTGTAATGCGTGCTATACCACTGAGTATTCTAGTCTCTAAATGGACGTTCAGACCATGTAATGCGTGCTTGATCAGCTCGTATACCACTGAGTATGCTTGTCTCTAAATGGACGTTCAGACCATGTAATGCGTGCTTGATCAGCTCGTATACCGCTGAGTATGCTTGTCTCTAAATGGACGTTCAGACCATGTAATACGTGCTTGATCAGCTCGTATACCGCTGAGTATGCTTGTCTCTAAATGGACGTTCAGACCATGTAATGCGTGCTTGATCCGCTCGTATACCGCTGAGTATGCTTGTCTCTAAATGGACGTTCAGACCATGTAATGCGTGCTTGATCAGCTCGTATACCGCTGAGTATGCTTGTCTCTAAATGGACGTTCAGACCATGTAATGCGTGCTTGATCAGCTCGTATACCACTGAGTATGCTTGTCTCTAAATGGACGTTCAGACCATGTAATGGGTGCTTGATCAGCTCGTATACCGCTGAGTATGCTTGTCTCTAAATGGACGCCATGTAATGCGTGCTTGATCAGCTCGTATACCGCTGAGTATGCTAGTCTCTAAATGGACGTTCAGACCATGTAATGCGTGCTTGATCAGCTCGTATACCGCTGAGTATGCTTGTCTCTAAATGGACGTTCAGACCATGTAATGCGTGCTTGATCAGCTCGTATACCGCTGAGTATGCTTGTCTGGACGTTCAGACCATGTAATGCGTGCTTGATCAGCTCGTATACGAGCTGAGTATGCTTGTCTCTAAATGGACGTTCAGACCATGTAATGCGTGCTTGATCAGCTCGTATACCACTGAGTATGCTTGTCTGGACGTTAAGACCATGTAATGCGTGCTTGATCAGCTCGTATACCGCTGAGTATGCTTGTCTCTAAATGGACGTTCAGACCATGTAATGCGTGCTTGATCAGCTCGTATACCACTGAGTATGCTTGTCTCTAAATGGACATTCAGACCATGTAATGCGTGCTTGATCAGCTCGTATACCGCTGAGTATGCTTGTCTCTAAATGGACGCCATGTAATGCGTGCTTGATCAGCTCGTATACCGCTGTGTATGCTAGTCTGGACGTTCAGACCATGTAATGCGTGCTTGACCAGCTCGTATACCGCTGAGTATTCTAGTCTCTAAATGGACGTTACGACCATGTGCTAAGTAGTATAGCAGGGATTAAACGGATACAATGTCCTGGAATAACGGGGGTAATCGGGAAATTCGCCTCCCGGGTGCTTTCATTATGGGGGTGTGGCGTCGCACTACGTGCTGGCATAGTAAAGGGGGGCCCCTAGGGGCGGCAGTTTTTTAGAGGCCTGCGCTACCTGGACCTAAAAACACCTCAAAAATGCGGCCCTCAATTGTTAAGGGCCTGGGAGGCGGATTTCTCGATTACCCCCCTTATTCGGGGACGTGGTATCCGTTTAATCCCGGCTATACTACTGAAGATCAGAGGAGACAGAGACAGTTTGATGACCACTTTAGCTTTCATGCACCAAAGAAGGAAAACAGTCTAAGATTACTGTCATGAGAAAGATGAATGCAAGAAGAAGATACTCCTGAAAACAAGCGGCGTGTATCGCTCCCCTGGAACATATACATTTCAACTAGAGGCCATCCCCTATAAGTAGAACCCTACGGTTTTGTCCAGAATTCAAACAAGAACAAGGATGTGTCCTATCAAAGACATTCTAAATAAGTTTTTGGCAGGAAAAACCCCGTTTATCAGTTTTGAAAGTGGAAAATTTGAAATCACCATGTCCAAAACTAATCTGGGCTTCAAACAAATTTACAATTTAATAAACATTCTGTTGAATATTTCGAAACCATAGACAGCAACAACGACCAGTTAAATTAGTTTCAAAAGATTCAACATCTTACCTGTATAATGACGTTAGAATTGGGATTCTGGGAATTCATTGCTAGAAATTGGTCAGCTGTAGCTAGAAATTGATCTCTCTAATGTATGTGTCTATAAGCATTTATAAGAGTGATACTTACGCACAGTCACTGTTAGTTCTGATGACGGACTTGATGCTGTATCATATGACCATGTTTGGATAGTTATGACATATTGTTCGCCAGCTGTTAGGGGGCTGATAGTTTGCTGGTAGTTCTGTATTTCTGTTCCTGATCCAGCTGTTACATTACCAATGTCTTATATACTGTGTGATTCAGCATAACATGAAGGAAACTTCTTATATACTGAGTGATTCAGCATAACATGAAGCAAACTTCTTATATACTGTGTGATTCAGCATAACATGAAGTAAACTTCTTATATACTGAGTGATTCAGCATCACATGAAGGAAACTTCTTATATACTGAGTGATTCAACATAACATGAAGGAAACTTCTTATATACTGAGTGATTCAACATAACATGAAGCAAACTTCTTATATACTGTGTGATTCAGCATAACATGGAGCAAACTTCTTATATACTGAGTGATTCAGCATCACATGAAGGAAACTTCTTATATACTGAGTGATTCAACATAACATGAAGGAAACTTCTTATATACTGAGTGATTCAACATAACATGAAGGAAACTTCTTATATACTGAGTGATTCAACATAACATGAAGGAAACTTCTTATATACTGAGTGATTCAGCATAACATGAAGGAAACTTCTTATATACTGAGTGATTCAGCATCACATGAAGCAAACTTCTTATAATATACTGTGTGATTCAACATAACATGAAGGAAACTTCTTATATACTGTGTGATTCAACATAACATGAAGGAAACTTCTTATATACTGAGTGATTCAGCATCACATGAAGCAAACTTCTTATATACTGTGTGATTCAACATAACATGAAGGAAACTTCTTATATACTGTGTGATTCAACATAACATGAAGTAAACTTCTTATATACTGAGTGATTCAGCATAACATGAAGCAAACTTCTTATATACTGAGTGATTCAGCATAACATGAAGTAAACTTCTTATATACTGTGTGATTCAGCATAACATGAATCAAACTTCTTATATACTGTGTGATTCAGCATAACATGAAGTAAACTTCTTATATACTGTGTGATTCAGCATAACATGAAGGAAACTTCTTATATACCGAGTGATTCAGCATCACATGAAGCAAACTTCTTATAATATACTGCGTGATTCAGCATAACATGAAGCAAACTTCTTATATACTGTGTGATTCAGCATCACATGAAGGAAACTTCTTATATACTGTGTGATTCAGCATAACATGAAGGAAACTTCTTATATACTGAGTGATTCAGCATAACATGAAGGAAACTTCTTATATACAGTGTGATTCAGCATCACATGAAGTAAACTTCCTATACATTGTGTGATTCAGCATAACATGAAGCAAACTTCTTATATACTGTGTGATTCAGCATAACATGAAGCAAACTTCTTATATACTGAGTGATTCAGCATCACATGAAGCAAACTTCTTATATACTGTGTGATTCAGCATAACATGAAGCAAACTTATATAATGTGTGATTCAGCATAACATGAAGCAAACTTCTTATATACTGTGTGATTCAGCATAACATGAAGGAAACTTCTTATATACTGTGTGATTCAGCATAACATGAAGGAAACTTCTTATATACTGTGTGATTCAGCATAACATGAAGGAAACTTCTTATATACCATGTGATTCAGCATAACATGAAGCAAACTTCTTATATACTGTGTGATTCAGCATAACATGAAGCAAACTTCTTAAATACTGTGTGATTCAGCATAACATGAAGCAAACTTCTTATATACTGTGTGATTCAGCATAACATGAAGCAAACTTCTTATATACTGAGTGATTCAGCATAACATGAAGCAAACTTCTTATATACTGAGTGATTCAGCATAACATGAAGCAAACTTCTTATACACTGTGTGATTCAACATAACATGAAGGAAACTTCTTATATACTGAGTGATTCAGCATCACATGAAGCAAACTTCTTATATACTGTGTGATTCAGCATCACATGAAGCAAACTTCTTATATACTGTGTGATTCAGCATAACATGAAGCAAACTTCTTATATACTGAGTGATTCAGCATCACATGAAGCAAACTTCTTATATACTGTGTGATTCAGCATAACATGAAGCAAACTTCTTATATACTGTGTGATTCAGCATAACATGAAGCAAACTTCTTATATACTGTGTGATTCAGCATAACATGAAGGAAACTTCTTATATACTGTGTGATTCAGCATAACATGAAGCAAACTTCTTATATACTGAGTGATTCAGCATAACATGAAGCAAACTTCTTATACACTGTGTGATTCAACATAACATGAAGCAAACTTCTTATACACTGTGTGATTCAGCATAACATGAAGGAAACTTCTTATATACTGAGTATATACTGAGTGATTCAGCATCACATGAAACAAACTTCTTATATACTGTGTGATTCAGCATAACATGAAGCAAACTTCTTATATACTGTGTGATTCAACATAACATGAAGGAAACTTCTTATATACTGAGTGATTCAGCATAACATGAAGCAAACTTCTTATATACTGTGTGATTCAACATCACATGAAGCAAACTTCTTCTATACTGTGTGATTCAACATAACATAAAGCAAATTTCTTATATACTGTGTGATTCAACATAACATGAAGGAAACTTCTTATATACTGAGTGATTCAGCATAACATGAAGCAAACTTCTTATACACTGTGTGATTCAACATCACATGAAGCAAACTTCTTATATACTGTGTGATTCAACATAACATGAAGGAAACTTCTTATATACTGTGTGATTCAGCATAACATGAATCAAACTTCTTATATACTGTGTGATTCAGCATAACATGAATCAAACTTCTTATACACTGTGTGATTCAGCATAACATGAAGGAAACTTCTTATATACTGAGTGATTCAGCATCACATGAAGCAAACTTCTTATATACTGTGTGATTCAACATAACATGAAGGAAACTTCTTATATACTGTGTGATTCAACATAACATGAAGTAAACTTCTTATATACTGTGTGATTCAGCATAACATGAAGCAAACTTCTTATATACTGTGTGATTCAGTATAACGTGAAGAAAACTTCTTATATACTGTGTGATTCAGCATCACATGAAGCAAACTTCTTATATACTGTGTGATTCAGCATAACATGAAGCAAACTTCTTATACACTGTGTGATTCAACATCACATGAAGCAAACTTCTTATACACTGTGTGATTCAGCATCACATGAAGCAAACTTCTTATATACTGTGTGATTCAGCATAACATGAAGCAAACTTCTTATATACTGTGTGATTGAGCATAACATGAATCAAACTTCTTATACACTGTGTGATTGAGCATAACATGAAGCAAACTTCTTATACACTGCGTGATTCAGCATCACATGAAGCAAACTTCTTCTATACTGTGTGATTCAACATAACATAAAGCAAATTTCTTATATACTGTGTGATTCAGCATAACATGAAGCAAACTTCTTAACTCTTTAACTGTCAAATTCGCTATAGAAAATTTCTTCATGGAAAATGTCCATTTGCAGACCAAGAGATTATTTTTGAAAATTTACCACTGGAATGACTGGCTCGCTTCTGTTGATTTGTAAATGGATATTTTCCCTTGAAGAAATTTTCTTATAGTTATAGTTAGTGCTAAGAAGTTTGCTTCCTGCTATACTGAATACTGAAGAAGAGTTCAGACGCCATTTTGCTGGCTTGAGTATCATAGGGTTAAACATAGTATTCCATATAGAAAGAATTGCACCATTATCTTTGCAGTTAGATTACGATGCACTTGACGCAATGGATCTGAAACAAGATGTACAAGAGGCCTGTATCGGTCAATTGCAATTATTGGCCACTTGTACAACCGCACAAAACAAGAGGACCACTGGGAAATTTACCAAACAAATTTCTGTTAAGAAGATTTAGCAAAGTTTTACTAAAATTGGCCTAGTGGTTAATAAGTTGTCTTTTTATGATTTTCTCAGAAATTTGCCGAAAATACCAGATGTCCACCGAAAAAGCAAAATTTTGATTGATTCATGGTGGGCATGTTGTTTTGACATATCTCCATGGAACAAACTCTGATGTCCTTTAGTCCCTGATTATATCTCCCAAATTTTGTCTCGACCCATCCAGCGGTTTTGGAGGTCGTTTTTGCGAAAACTAGGTCATCCAAGATGGCCACCGAACCATTTGGCCAAACAAGTTCACTTGAACAAACTTGGTTCAGCTCTTAACCGAACTGATATTTCATATGTTTGAAATCAATCTCCCAAAAGGTTTCGGAGAAGATTTTTAGACATTTATAAAAATCGGCCAATATCCAAGATTGCCACAGGCAAAATTGGCCGATCGTCTTTGTTTGACATACCTGGATCTCTATGCCCTAAGAATGCTTCATACCAAATATACTTAAAATCATTCCAGTGCTTCTCAATAGTTTGCCATTGTTTTAGTAATGGAGCTTTTGGCTGGAAAATGATCCAAGGTGGCTGACAAATCATTTAGCCCACAGTTTCAAGTGGTAAATTTGAAATCAGCATACTCAAAAACCTATATAAAACCAATTTTGGCTTGAAAATCCATCAAATAAAAAAATCCAAAATGGGAGCCAATGATGCTAAATTTTGATTGGTCCAGGGCGGCCATCTTATGTACCCATCAGGCCAGGTGAGCTAATAAATGAAATAATTGTATTTTAAATCCTATAAAAGGTATGTCACCATAACATGAAGCGAATTCCTTAAAGAAGACATCAACCAATATGAACATCATTGGCTTAAAACATTAAACTAAATGTCAGCTGCTGACCAGCAACTACTTCATGGCAAGGAAACATGTCAAGATGTTTTACACACAAACCTTTCAATTCGATAGCATGCAATTTTGGCCTCAACTAGTGCAACTATAAAACGTTGTTTGATAATAAGAAATCACTAAAAATACCTTTCTCTATGTAGTAGGTAGCAAGTTTATTCAAAGCCTTCATATTATTAAAAAAAGGAAACTGATAAAAATTGTAAGTTTTTACATTAAAAAGCCCATATTCACACAAGACCTGAGACCTATAAAGGTGAATCCTCCAAAAAGCACCTCTACCATCATAATGAAGCCACCTGTTAAGTTTCATTAAATAATTTTAAGTGATTCTGTATGTTATGGTGTTTATGAAAAAAGCTCTTTTCACCCAAAATTTTGTACCTATAAAGATGAATCCTTCAAAAGACACCTCTACCCATCATAAAGAAGCCCTCTGCCAAGTTTTATTAAATGATTTTAAGCGATTCTGTATGAGATGGCGTTTACAAAGAAATGTATTTTTTTAAATCGTGTTTTTGCATTAAACAAGAATTCCACAGAATTAAATGTCTCGCCTCTCTCCTGTTTGTCACAGTGACTCCTCACAGACTGCTTGAGCAATTTCAACCAGACTTGGCTACATGGATACTAGGCTGGTAGGTTTCAAGTTATATACAGAATGTTTATTGGTCAATTTGTCTGGTGGCCATCTTGGATTTTCTGAAAATCACTTAAAAACCTACTTCTCGATAACCACTGGGCCTATTTCAATCAAACTTAGATGGGAGAACCCTAGCTTAGTATCCTTCAGAACATGTTAAAGAATTTTAATTGCTCAAATTTTCCGGTGGCCATCTTGAATTTTCCGAAAAGTGGCAGGAAATTGTTTAAAACGCTACTCCTCATTAACTACTTGAGCAATTTCAACCAGACTTCGCTGGAAGGATACTAGGCTGGTTGGTTTCAGAACCACCATACATAATTTTGATTGCTCAATTTTTCCAACGCCCATCTTGAATTTTATTTAAAATGGCGGGAAATTGTTTAATATGCTACTCCTCATTAACTGCTTGAGTAATTTCAACCATACTTGGCTGGAAGGATACTAGGCTGGTAGGGTTCAGAACATGTATACAGAAGTACTCTAATGGAATAGCTGAATGTTTAATAGTGAAGTAGGCTTCCTATCCACTGAATCCTCACTCAATATAACATCATGAGTCACTCACATACTCTAATGTAATAGCTGATTGTTTAATAGTGAAGTAGGCTTCCTATCCACTGAATCTTCACTCAATATAACATCATGAGTCACTCACATACTCTAATGGAATAGCTGAATGTTTAATAGTGAAGTAGGCTTCCTATCCACTGAATCCTCACTCAATATAACATCATGAGTCACTCACATACTCTAATGGAATAACTGAATGTTTAATAGTGAAGTAGGCTTCCTATCCACTGAATCCTCACTCAATATAACATCATCAGTCACTCACATACTCTAATGGAATAGCTGAATGTTTAATAGTGAAGTAGGCCTCCTATCCACTGAATCCTCACTCAATATAACATCATGAGTCACTCACATACTCTAATGAAATAGCTGATTGTTTAATAGAGAAGTAGGCTTCCTATCCACTGAATCCTCACTCAATATAACATCATCAGTCACTCACATACTCTAATGGAATAGTTGATTGTTTAATAGTGAAGTAGGCTTCCTATCCACTGAATCTTCACTCAATATAACATCATGAGTCACTCACATACTCTAATGTAATAGCTGATTGTTTAATAGAGAAGTAGGCCTCCTATCCACTGAATCTTCACTCAATATAACATCATGAGTCACTCACATACTCTAATGTAATAGCTGATTGTTTAATAGTGAAGTAGGCTTCCTATCCACTGAATCTTCACTCAATATAACATCATGAGTCACTCACATACTCTAATGTAATAGCTGATTGTTTAATAGTGAAGTAGGCTTCCTATCCACTGAATCTTCACTCAATATAACATCATGAGTCACTCACATACTCTAATGGAATAACTGAATGTTTAATAGAGAAGTAGGCTTCCTATCCACTGAATCTTCACTCAATATAACATCATGAGTCACTCACATACTCTAATGGAATAACTGAATGTTTAATAGTGAAGTAGGCTTCCTATCCACTGAATCTTCACTCAATATAACATCATGAGTCACTCACATACTCTAATGGAATAGTTGATTATTTAATAGTGAAGTAGGCTTCCTATCCACTGAATCCTCACTCAATATAACATCATGAGTCACTCATATACTCTAATGGAATAGCTGAATGTTTAATAGTGAAGTAGGCTTCCTATCCACTGAATCCTCACTCAATATAACATCATGAGTCACTCATATACTCTAATGGAATAGCTGAATGTTTAATAGTGAAGTAGGCTTCCTATCCACTGAATCCTCACTCAATATAACATCATGAGTCACTCACATACTCTAATGTAATAACTGATTGTTTAATAGTGAAGTAGGCTTCCTATCCACTGAATCCTCACTCAATATAACATCATGAGTCACTCACATACTCTAATGTAATAGCTGATTGTTTAATAGTGAAGTAGGCTTCCTATCCACTGAATCCTCACTCAATATAACATCATCAGTCACTCACATACCATAATGCAATAGCTGATTGTTTAATAGTGAAGTAGGCTTCCTATCCACTGAATCCTCACTCAATATAACATCATGAGTCACTCATATACTCTAATGGAATAGCTGAATGTTTAATAGAGAAGTAGGCTTCCTACCCACTGAATCCTCACTCAATATAACATCATCAGTCACTCACATACTCTAATGGAATAGCTGAATGTTTAATAGAGAAGTAGGCTTCCTACCCACTGAATCCTCACTCAATATAACATCATCAGTCACTCACATACTCTAATGAAATAGCTGATTGTTTAATAGTGAAGTAGGCTTCCTATCCACTGAATCCTCACTCAATATAACATCATGAGTCACTCACATACTCTAATGTAATAGCTGATTGTTTAATAGTGAAGTAGGCTTCCTATCCACTGAATACTCACTCAATATAACATCATGAGTCACTCACATACTATAATGGAATAGCTGATTGTTTAATAGAGAAGTAGGCTTCCTACCCACTGAATCCTCACTCAATATAACATCATCAGTCACTCACATACTCTAATGGAATAGCTGATTGTTTAATAGTGAAGTAGGCTTCCTATCCACTGAATCCTCACTCAATATAACATCATCAGTCACTCACATACTCTAATGTAATAGCTGATTGTTTAATAGTGAAGTAGGCTTCCTATCCACTGAATACTCACTCAATATAACATCATGAGTCACTCACATACTATAATGGAATAGCTGATTGTTTAATAGAGAAGTAGGCTTCCTATCCACTGAATCCTCACTCAATATAACTTCATCAGTCACTCACATACTATAATGGAATAGCTGATTGTTTAATAGTGAAGTAGGCTTCCTATCCACTGAATCCTCACTCAATATAACATCATCAGTCACTCACATACTCTAATGTAATAGCTGATTGTTTAATAGTGAAGTAGGCTTCCTATCCACTGAATCCTCACTCAATATAACTTCATCAGTCACTCACATACTCTAATGTAATAGCTGATTGTTTAATAGTGAAGTAGGCTTCCTATCCACTGAATCCTCACTCAATGTAACATCATCAGTCACTCACATACTCTAATGAAATAGCTGATTGTTTAATAGTGAAGTAGGCTTCCTATCCACTGAATCCTCACTCAATATAACATCATCAGTCACTCACATACTCTAATGGAATAGCTGATTGTTTAATAGTGAAGTAGGCTTCCTATCCACTGAATCCTCACTCAATATAACACCATCAGTCACTCACATACTCTAATGGAATAGCTGAATGTTTAATAGTGAAGTAGGCTTCCTATCCACTGAATCGTCACTCAATATAACATCATCAGTCACTCACATACTCTAATGTAATAGCTGATTGTTTAATAGTGAAGTAGGCTTCCTATCCACTGAATCGTCACTCAATATAACATCATCAGTCACTCACATACTCTAATGTAATAGCTGATTGTTTAATAGTGAAGTAGGCTTCCTATCCACTGAATCCTCACTCAATATAACATCATCAGTCACTCACATACTCTAATGGAATAGCTGAATGTTTAATAGTGAAGTAGGCTTCCTATCCACTGAATCCTCACTCAATATAACATCATGAGTCACTCACATACTCTAATGGAATAGCTGATTGTTTAATAGAGAAGTAGGCTTCCTATCCACTGAATCCTCACTCAATATAACATCATGAGTCACTCACATACTCTAATGTAATAGCTGATTGTTTAATAGTGAAGTAGGCTTCCTATCCACTGAATCCTCACTCAATATAACATCATGAGTCACTCACATACTCTAATGGAATAGCTGATTGTTTAATAGAGAAGTAGGCTTCCTATCCACTGAATCCTCACTCAATATAACATCATCAGTCACTCACATACTCTAATGGAATAGCTGAATGTTTAATAGTGAAGTAGGCTTCCTATCCACTGAATCCTCACTCAATATAACATCATGAGTCACTCACATACTCTAATGGAATAGCTGATTGTTTAATAGAGAAGTAGGCTTCCTATCCACTGAATCCTCACTCAATATAACATCATCAGTCACTCACATACTCTAATGGAATAGCTGAATGTTTAATAGTGAAGTAGGCTTCCTATCCACTGAATCCTCACTCAATATAACATCATGAGTCACTCACATACTCTAATGGAATAGTTGATTGTTTAATAGTGAAGTAGGCCTCCTATCCACTGAATCCTCACTCAATATAACATCATGAGTCACTCACATACTCTAATGGAATAGCTGATTGTTTAATAGTGAAGTAGGCTTCCTATCCACTGAATCCTCACTCAATATAACATCATGAGTCACTCATATACTCTAATGGAATAGCTGAATGTTTAATAGTGAAGTAGGCTTCCTATCCACTGAATCCTCACTCAATATAACATCATCAGTCACTCACATACTCTAATGTAATAGCTGATTGTTTAATAGTGAAGTAGGCTTCCTATCCACTGAATCCTCACTCAATATAACATCATGAGTCACTCACATACTCTAATGTAATAGCTGATTGTTTAATAGAGAAGTAGGCTTCCTATCCACTGAATCCTCACTCAATATAACATCATCAGTCACTCACATACTCTAATGTAATAGCTGATTGTTTAATAGTGAAGTAGGCTTCCTATCCACTGAATCCTCACTCAATATAACATCATGAGTCACTCACATACTCTAATGGAATAGCTGAATGTTTAATAGTGAAGTAGGCTTCCTATCCACTGAATCCTCACTCAATATAACATCATCAGTCACTCACATACTCTAATGGAATAACTGAATGTTTAATAGTGAAGTAGGCTTCCTATCCACTGAATCCTCACTCAATATAACATCATCAGTCACTCACATACTCTAATGGAATAACTGAATGTTTAATAGTGAAGTAGGCTTCCTATCCACTGAATCGTCACTCAATATAACATCATCAGTCACTCACATACTCTAATGTAATAGCTGATTGTTTAATAGTGAAGTAGGCTTCCTATCCACTGAATCCTCACTCAATATAACATCATCAGTCACTCACATACTCTAATGGAATAGCTGAATGTTTAATAGAGAAGTAGGCTTCCTATCCACTGAATCCTCACTCAATATAACATCATGAGTCACTCACATACTCTAATGTAATAGCTGATTGTTTAATAGTGAAGTAGGCTTCCTATCCACTGAATCCTCACTCAATATAACATCATGAGTCACTCACATACTCTAATGGAATAGCTGAATGTTTAATAGAGAAGTAGGCTTCCTATCCACTGAATCCTCACTCAATATAACATCATGAGTCACTCACATACTCTAATGGAATAGCTGAATGTTTAATAGAGAAGTAGGCTTCCTATCCACTGAATCCTCACTCAATATAACATCATCACTCACTCACATACTCTAATGGAATAGCTGAATGTTTAATAGAGAAGTAGGCTTCCTATCCATTGAATCCTCACTCAATATAACATCATGAGTCACTCACATACTCTAATGGAATAGCTGATTGTTTAATAGAGAAGTAGGCTTCCTATCCACTGAATCCTCACTCAATATAACATCATCAGTCACTCACTACTCTAATGGAATAGCTGATTGTTTAATAGTGAAGTAGGCTTCCTATCCACTGAATCCTCACTCAATATAACATCATGAGTCACTCACATACACTAATGGAATAGCTGATTGTTTAATAGTGAAGTAGGCTTCCTATCCACTGAATCCTTACTCAATATAACATCATCAGTCACTCACATACTCTAATGGAATAGCTGATTGTTTAATAGAGAAGTAGGCTTCCTATCCACTGAATCCTCACTCAATATAACATCATGAGTCACTCACATACTCTAATGGAATAACCGAATGTTTAATAGAGAAGTAGGCTTCCTATCCACTGAATCCTCACTCAATATAACATCATGAGTCACTCACATACTCTAATGGAATAGCTGAATGTTTAATAGTGAAGTAGGCTTCCTATCCACTGAATCCTCACTCAATGTAACATCATGAGTCACTCACATACTCTAATGGAATAGCTGAATGTTTAATAGTGAAGTAGGCTTCCTATCCACTGAATCCTCACTCAATATAACATCATGAGCCACTCACATACTCTAATGAAATAGCTGATTGTTTAATAGTGAAGTAGGCTTCCTATCCACTGAATCCTCACTCAATGTAACATCATGAGTCACTCACATACTCTAATGGAATAGTTGATTGTTTAATAGTGAAGTAGGCTTCCTATCCACTGAATCCTCACTCAATATAACATCATGAGTCACTCACATACTCTAATGTAATAGCTGATTGTTTAATAGTGAAGTAGGCTTCCTATCCACTGAATCCTCACTCAATATAACATCATGAGTCACTCACATACTCTAATGGAATAGCTGAATGTTTAATAGTGAAGTAGGCTTCCTATCCACTGAATCGTCACTCAATATAACATCATCAGTCACTCACATACTCTAATGGAATAGCTGAATGTTTAATAGTGAAGTAGGCTTCCTATCCACTGAATCCTCACTCAATATAACGTCATCAGTCACTCACATACTCTAATGGAATAGCTGAATGTTTAATAGTGAAGTAGGCTTCCTATCCACTGAATCCTCACTCAATATAACATCATGAGTCACTCACATACTCTAATGAAATAGCTGATTGTTTAATAGAGAAGTAGGCTTCCTATCCACTGAATCCTCACTCAATATAACGTCATGAGTCACTCACATACTCTAATGGAATAGCTGAATGTTTAATAGTGAAGTAGGCTTCCTATCCATTGAATCCTCACTCAATATAACATCATGAGTCACTCACTACTCTAATGAAATAGCTGATTGTTTAATAGAGAAGTAGGCTTCCTATCCACTGAATCGTCACTCAATATAACATCATGAGTCACTCACATACTCTAATGAAATAGCTGATTGTTTAATAGAGAAGTAGGCTTCCTATCCACTGAATCGTCACTCAATATAACATCATGAGTCACTCACATACTCTAATGAAATAGCTGATTGTTTAATAGAGAAGTAGGCTTTACATGTTGTACTTACTAATTACAATCTCATTGGATTTTGCTGCAGTACTTGTTTCACCTCCAGAAAGTGCTTTTACTGATGCTTGATACTTTCCACCAAACTTCAGTTGTGTAGATGTGATCGCCTCCTTAAAGTGACCACTGGTCAGGTTGACAGCAGTAGCATCGACTTGTTTTGTTTGAACTTCTATTAGGAACGATGAGGATGTGTCATTCCATTCATTAATGATAATGTTAAACTCCAGATCAGTAGGAATGGAAGCATTGCTCCAATCCCATGTGACCTTTATGGTATGAGCATCAGCGGATGTTGTGACATATTCTAGAACAACCGTATCTGTAATAAACATGCAAACTAATGTAATGTGGGAGCACAAATACCTCAAAATAATAATTTGATGTCAAAATTTGGAAGGGAACACGAGGCCCAAGGGGCCTGTATTGCTCACCTGGAACATATCCATTTCAACTAGACAGGTGATCACCTATAAACCCTAACGTTGTGGCCAGAATTGCAATATGAACAGGGATCCTTTCTACCAAACTTGGTTAAAATCGGTCCAGTAGTTCAAGAAGACATTTTAAATTTCACGTTGCTTTACTACAGGAGATTTTTAGGGGGAAAAACCATCCAAGATGGCCACCAACTTGGAACCCGCTTATCCGACAGTTTGGAAAATAGCAAATTTGTAATCAGCAAAAAACTATAGAAGACCAATTTCGGTTTCAAAATCCATAAAAAATGGCAATGGTTATAAAACTTTTCTTGGAAGAGTGCTCTTCCTTTAGCTGCTAGCCATCTGTTTTGCAGTTGTATTTGTGTGGTGAGATATGGTACCATTATATGCGTTGAAGTTATTTTAAGAAGCTTGTCACAGGGCATATGGAGATTTACTTTATAATCACATAACATTGTCAGATATACCATTGGTAAAGTATGGGGTGGTCTGGGCCGTTACAGTCTGGAGTGAGCATAGACGTAATTTAATTTATTTCAACAAAACTTTTTATGATTTTGAGAAAAAATTACAAATTTAGGAAAAATTTCACAAATTAATTTAGTCCACATAGAATGTTTGGTAAATATATTAAGGCATGAAAGGGTTAATGTCCCTTAGTGCCTAATCATATCTCCCAAATCTCGTCCCCATCCGTTCAGTAACTCTGGAGAATTTGTTTTCATGAAAACATTTCTAAAAAAACTGCCAAAATCCAAGATAGCTGTGACTGTTCTGCAGCTGAAAAAGTGAAAACTTCTATCAGCTGCAATCAGTTTTTCTTCAACCTTTTCTGTGTCTTGTCCATTGCGAGCATCCTAAGGGGTCCTCCAGAGATACGGTGTTCTGATCCTCCTGGAGATCTTCCTCAAGTGTCGGTCAGGGCTGTTAAAGCCTGGATCGAACACCTCAGGGGGTGTGGCACCGCAATCAGACAACTTAGTGACACCCACTACTACATCAAACAAACTGCAGATCTCACCACGTATCACACAGAGAAAGTAGAAACCGCCATCACGGATATGATTCTCAGTGGTGAAATCACAAGAGACATAGCTAACGGTCTCAGGCCCGACCACCCATGTACAGCCAGGTTCTATCTACTTCCTAAAATACACAAAAAACTGAATGGCCCACTCACCCCAGGGAGACCCATTATCATTGGCAATGGAAACCCTACTGAACACATCAGTAGCTTTGTTGATGAACCTATCAAAATTCATCTTCACAAAATCAAATCATATATCCAGGACACCACTGATTTCATAAACAAACTAGAAACTTTTGGCGCCCACCACACGCCATTCTAGTTACTATGGATGTTACATCCCTATACACCAACATCCCTCACACTGAGGGACTTAGAGCTGTATTCCAACATCTAAGAGTACATGGCTGCCCAGCCACGTTAACACCACGCAGATTACTAACATTACTCAAAATAGTGCTCACATGCAACAACTTCCAGTTTAATGACGAACATTATCTCCAAATTGGCGGCACAGCCATGGGCACAAAACTAGCACCTAACTATGCCATTACTTTCATGGCCCAATGCGAAGAAAAATTACTTAGGACAGCTGAAGTACAGCCAGCCCTATACTATCGCTACATTTGATGATATTTTCATAATCTGGACCAAAGGATTCGACTCACTGGAGAATTTCATAACACATGAACAACGCGCACCCGATGATCAAATTTACAGCAGAAAAATCCACAGAATCCATCAAATATTTGGATACCAAAGTGTTTATTCTCCCAAATAGACACTTAGGCTTTGACCTCTATACAAAACCAACAGATACACACGGGTATCTACACTATTCATCAGCTCACCCGAACTCCTCTAAACAAGCGAACCCATAAAGACAATTCTTGAGACCACAGAGAATCTGCAGTAGACAAACAGATTTTCTCAAAAAACGCACATGAAATGGTACACCACTATGCAATAACAGGACATCCAACAGATACCCTTATCACAAGCTTACACAGTGCAATGCAACAAAACCGCACAGACCTACTCCTGCCAAAATCAACTAAGGAAATCAACACTCGGATACCATGTATCTCTGATTTCTACCAACATAGCAAACTAGCCCAAAAAATAATCAAACGCCATTGGCCACAACTACAGTCAAGCCTAAAATGTCGGGTCACATTTACAGACACCTATCTTTGGCCACAGACACAATCATTCCTTCAAGGACACATTGGTCACCGCTAAATTCACAGACCCAAGGAAATTTGGACAACAAGGGAAAAGCATAGCGAACCCTATACATCCATGCACCAAAAATAACTGCATATTTTGCAAAAACATGAACAGCACAAACAGTTTCAAAAGCTAACACACTTGGCTACAATATTTTATCAAAACAAAAACATTCTGCCACACCATGAATGTCATTTACTTACTCACCTGCAAGAAATGCCTTAACCAATATGTAGGTGAAACTAAACGGGAATTCCAGGTTCGCATTAAAGAACACATGAGGGACATTAAAAACAAAAAGACACACCTGTAGCACAACATTTTAATCTTCCCAACCACGGACCCACAGATGTCAACCACAGAATCATTGAAGTGTTATGTCATGATCCCGAAAGCACGGAAGCCACTGCTTTCCGCAAGTACTGTGAAAAATTTTGGATCCATCAACTACATTGCATGGATCCAATAGGCATCAATCATGCAGATGGGTAACCATCATCTACCTTTGGTAGTAAAACTTTCAATATTGAATTACATTTGTACTTTGTACAGAAAGATAGAATCAAGCAATACTGAATTACATTTGTACTTTGTACAGAAAGATAGAGTCAAGCAATATTGAATTACATTTGCACTTTGTACAGAAAGATAGAGACAAGAAATATTGAATTACATTTGTACTTTGTACAGAAGGATAGAGACAAGAAATATTGAATTACATTTGTACTTTGTACAGAAATATAGACAAGAAATATTGAATTACATTTGTACTTTGTACAGAAAGATAGAGACAAGAAATATTGAATTACATTTGTACTTTGTACAGAAAGATAGAATCAAGCAATATTGAATTACATTTGTACTTTGTACAGAAAGATAGAGTCAAGCAATATTGAATTAACATTTGTACTTTGTACAGAAAGATAGAATCAAGCAATACTGAATTACATTTGTACTTTGTACAGAAAGATAGAGTCAAGCAATATTGAATTACATTTGCACTTTGTACAGAAAGATAGAGACAAGAAATATTGAATTACATTTGTACTTTGTACAGAAGGATAGAGACAAGAAATATTGAATTACATTTGTACTTTGTACAGAAATATAGAGACAAGAAATATTGAATTACATTTGTACTTTGTACAGAAAGATAGACAAGAAATATTGAATTACATTTGTACTTTGTACAGAAAGATAGAATCAAGCAATATTGAATTACATTTGTACTTTGTACAGAAAGATAGAGTCAAGCAATATTGAATTAACATTTGTACTTTGTACAGAAAGATAGAGACAAGCAATATTGAATTACATTTGTACTTTGTACAGAAAGATAGAGACAAGAAATATTGAATTACATTTGTACTTTGTACAGAAAGATAGAGACAAGAAATATTGAATTAAATTTGTACTTTGTACAGAAAGATAGACAAGAAATATTGAATTACATTTGTACTTTGTACAGAAAGATAGTCAAGCAATATTGAATTACATTTGTACCTTGTACAGAAAGATAGACAAGAAATATTGAATTACATTTGTACTTTGTACAGAAAGATAGAGAAAAGAAATATTGAATTACATTTGCACTTTGTACAGAAAGATAGAGACAAGAAATATTGAATTACATTTGTAGTTTGTACAGAAAGATAGAGTCGAGCAATATTGAATTACATTTGCACTTTGTACAGAAAGATAGAATCAAGCAATATTGAATTACATTTGTACTTTGTACAGAAAGATAGAGTCAAGCAATATTGAATTAACATTTGTACTTTGTACAGAAAGATAGACAAGAAATATTGAATTACATTTGTAGTTTGTACAGAAAGATAAGACAAGCAATATTGAATTAAATTTGTACTTTGTACAGAAAGATAGAGTCAAGCAATATTGAATTACATTTCTTTTCTACTTTGTACAGAAAGATAGAGACAAGCAATATTGAATTGCATTTGTACTTTGTACAGAAAGATAGAATCAAGCAATATTGAATTACATTTGTACCTTGTACAGAAAGATAGAGACAAGAAATATTGAATTAACTTGAAGCAGCAGATGTTTGTGATGATGTATGAATTCACAAGCTGTGGTATGTCTCTGTCTCTGTCTTTTCTTTCGACTGTAACAGTGAGAGTTAACCATACTTTGGATGAAATATGCTGATTCCATGTGTTTTGTGTGAAGGTGATTTTTTTGCGTGAAGGTGATTTATCTTTATCATGGTAAAGGTACAATAAAGGATATGACCAAGATCCATCATTGCTTTGTCGGTTACTCTCTCTCTCTCTCTTCTCTCTCTCTCTCTCTGTGTGATTTGCTGGACATTTCTAACTATGAAGGTACGAATTGTATGCATTTACTATATAATAAACATGTTAAATTTATTTAAACGGAAAGTCAGAGGCCATCGAAATCTACAAACATCAACTGAACATGAACCAAGATGAGGTCTACCGTATACCAGCAGTCAACCAGTCAATGCTGTCACGTGTCTTCACAAGAACTGACCAGAGTGACATTGCCAGCGACCGTCAGTTAGTGCTGAGAAGTGGCCGAGATAGTCACTAAAGCTACACTCAAACAATTTCTACATTCCGGAGAGGAAACTAATATTTCTTTATTATGATGTTGAATATTTTGTAATTATGGAAGCAACAGCACCCCATCAGATTAGTTTCAAAATATTCAACAACTTACCTGTATAGTTTTCAGGTAATTAAGATTCAGGGAGAGAGGGAACGTAACATGTTTCCAAAACAAAATAAAACTTACTGTTGAATATTTTGAACATAACAGGATTGGAAGACATTGCTTCCTCAACCCTTTAATGGTCACATTTGGTCAAGAAAATATAAATATCTACCTATTGAATGTCCATTTACAGGACAAGAGAATACAATGTTTGAAAATTTTCAAAAATTGTATTCTCTTAGCCTGTAAATGGACATTCCAGAAGACCATAAAAGAGGCCAGTTTTGGCCGGCTTGACCATTAAAGGGTTAACACTTACAACTTTGATGTGCAAATTCTATATTTATTTGTGTTAATATTAAAGAACTTGGTGAATTGGTGGACAATGTTGCTGTCTATGTCAACAAATTTATTGTAAAATGCACACCAATTAATCTTTTAATTTAATTTGAAAATTGATAGGATTGACGGTGTAGTTCGGATCCGTACCAGCTGCTGGGTACGCGCCGCCCGTCCTGGATTCGTTTCCTGAACACGCCCCTCTGCGTAGAGCTATAAGCGTATATAGGCCTATGGGAGAGATAGTGTGTCGAAAAATGACTAAGTTCGTTAAAGCGCATGATGCGCATGCGCGCGCCAGGACGCTGTTTATATGGAGCACGTAGTTATGACCTAGATAGGATGGCGCTTTTAGTGTACCGAGATGGTACCCTGTAATTCTTGTTGATTTCCTGTTCCCGTTAAATCTGGCAGTAATCAAGACCAGAATTCGACGGGCTTTCTAAATCTGTAAACCATTTCAAAATCGGTTGAGAAATGGCCGAGTTATCCAGGAAAAACTCTGCATGATTATCTTTAAAATATTGCCGTGACGTCATAACCATGTGGACGCAAAACTTCTAGAATGTTCTAGAACGTTCGACTGCGCTATTATTAGCTGCGCGCTGATTGGCTGTTGCTCGAATGATGATTGGATAGCCTGTGCCTGTGACGTCACGAGGAGTATAAAAGGAGAAGCGATCCAGTGATCGAGAGCACAGGTTGGATCTGTACCAGCTACTACAAGCGCGACAGACATTACGCGTGTTCCTTCGCTATGCGTCGGGTTTTTATCCCGTAGTGTGCAGTTCTCTCAACCCACCGCACTAAAACAATTTTGTAACTCCCCATTTACGGGAGTAATTTGGAACTTCTGATAATTGTTCCCGAATACCAACAGCTACATTCGGAACACAAATTTGCGGTGAGGCCTTTACGGCCTGAATATGTGAGTCTACAGATGTAGAGGCAGGATGTTCTTTGATGGATGACTCGCCGGATCTGCCGGCCATGCCTAAAAGTGGTATTTCAATCGCCGCCGCACACATCATGTCAGTTATTTCGACTTTCAACCGCAGCAAGTAAACTTTGCCCGGTGCGTCTTCAGAGCTGGTTGACGTACCCAGCAACGTGAAGCTTTGTTTTGTATCTTCATTTGCCTCTGACAACCCCCGCTAGAGGGGAGATGCGGAGAGCGCATCATCTCACGTCGACTACAGATTGACGTGTCAATTTCAGTAACACGGTAGCCTAACCTGGGAATGACTACCAAGTATTCAAGTAACTATACTTCACAGTTTAATTATTTCTCTATATAGGTTTTGTTAATTATATCGTATCCGTAAAAACGGTCCCGATGACTAAAAGGAACAGTAACGGTCTTAGGACCGATAGTTATAATTTCTGTATTTGTTGATAGTTATTATCATTTTCTTCAATGTGTTGCTAACCGCACTATAGTAGGTTCGTTAACCGTTATTAATATATATATCTTAATCATTTGACACTGTATTGTTTGTTCTGGTTAGATTATGTATGTATATGGCCAGTGGCCATCCGTTCACTTGTTTTGCTTAGTTATAGAAAATATAGGAATGCAGTGCACGTAGGAAACACTATACAGCAACATTTATATATGCAGCACTTTCTCCCGCCACCAACAATTTTTCACTGAGGTCGGTCGCTGTCCATGCTATAACTTTGTTTAGCCCGGCATGCTACCAACTAACCTGTTCTATACACAGCTCGATAGGATAGGTTCAAAATGATTAGAGACACTTTCTTCATTACATACTGTGTAATATACTCTTCTCTTCTGGTAGTGCGATAATTTAGCCCCGCACTCCGGTAAGACTTATAACTCTAAGATTTTGTCTCTCTTCATGCTCCACTCAGCCTTGTGGCTTCTTAATTGTTTGGATATCCCTATCCGTACCATGGGCTGATCCGACTCTGAGAAACTATTGGGGTTTCTGAGCCGTGATGGCTAGGGTGCGGTATCACACACACTCCCGTGTATCTTCCGATACTTATTAGATAGTACTTTAAGCCAATGTAGGAAAGCACTGCGAAAACACATGTATTAATTATTATTTTATTTACTGACAATCCTCCCGCATCGCAGCGCAACCGAACTCTGTTAAAATGTCTGGGCATGATATTTAGATCTGCCACGCCCTTGCGGGAAGGACATTTACGGTGGGTATTCGTCTCTCTTACCCCCCACCATAACGATAAGAGAAATGGCCTAATAATGCTTTCATGAAATCTAACCCATGTCTTGTAATGTTTTATGTGGTTACGAAGCGGAATGTCCGGATTCTTACCCAGTTCGGAGATCCTACTAAGTAACGTGTATGAGCGCTGTCTACAGTATTGATGTCCAACGGCATCTGTTCTCTGTGACAGCTGTGTCTAATAGCTAGGTAGATATCGGCCAGTTGCGGCCTAAACTAATTCTTGTTTTGAAAACAACTAAAAGGAATTAAGCAAAAGCAGAAGGCCCGCAGAAATAAAGCGGCAACTACTAACTCAGCCTATTAGGAATCACATAAGACGGTGACGAAGGAATCCATCGGGAATCTTCCGTTCCGTCTTCACGTAAAACAGTACGCACCCCTATAGTCATAATCTCACTAGGTATGGTCTTTTCTTTCTACAGCATTTTTGTTTGAAATATTAGTGGGCCCATTTTTGCCTACTATTCTTCTCCCGCTTTAAGCCGTGGCGACACCTTCCCGAGAAGGAGGCCCGCGCGAGGCACTTGCCTCTCGCAAGGATTCAGCGACGACGGTCCACGCCAGGATAATACTCCTCACCCAAACTAGCACTAGTAGTGCCCGCGTGAGGCACATCACCTTTTCGTCTGAGATAGCTTTCTTCCTTTCAGCTTAGAGGTATAATAACTTATATTAAGTTAAATAGCTATGTCTCGTGTATGGGAGCCTCCCTTGCGGGGATACCTCTGCGGACCTACGAGTCTGTGTGGTACCTCCCGGAGCCCCATGTTTAAAAGTTCATCTACCTGCCTCTGTCTTGTATTTTCGTATGCTCTTACTGTAGTTTTATCTAGCATCTCTTTAATTGTTTAGGTAAACGCATTGTATAGACTTATATTTTTAGGTCACCAAATCAAATCTTGTAAGTCCATAGATCACGAAATTGCTATGGACAGGCATACTAGTGACACAAATTCTTGGGATGAGACCATTGTGTTTAATGTTCGCGACGATGGTCGCACGGCCCCACCGGAACAATTGAGTTCCACCGGCCTTAGGAGCCGGTTTTTGTTTCCCGCAGGGCAGTCTCGTTCAAGGTCTGTCAACCCGAGACCAGATGCTAACCAGCGTCATCACTCGTCATGCACTTGCGGCGCGACGAGTCGACATGATACATCGGAACGGCCCGACACTATCCGGCGAGCTACAACATCAGTGGCAAGGTTAACGGCATTTCTTACATCCTGTTCAAAATTGTAATGTATATGGTCGTAATTGTCTAACATGTTTCTGTTCTTGTTTTGGAAACCTGTTAACTTATTTCTGAGCTGTGCTGTACACACACCTAGCCACAATGGAGGCATAAGGTGCACCAGCAATATTGAATACTTTCATGACTGTAGGGTAATTAAATCATCAGTTTTCTATTTGTCCTCGACAACTGGCCTTGTTATTATAGCATTGTTCAATATGGTGAGAAATCCATCATTAATTCATGAGTCCATTTCCTTAGTCAAGCATATGACATCATAATCAACAGCGCAACATGTATGCTGTCATAACCATGATGTCATGAATGATTCAATTAAGCCAGTCTTTAACGCTTAATAGTCTGACGTGTGTTATGAATTGTATGTTTTTGCTATTTAATAAACATGCTGTTGAATATTTTGAACCTAATTAGACTGGGTATGCCTATGGCAGCAACAGCGCCTGCCCAGTCATAGTAGTTTCAAAATATTCAACAGCTTACCTGTATAGTTTTCTGGAAATTTATAGTCATGGAGTTCAGACATCGATCGATCCCAACACAACCGAGGCGTGGGTGGAGCTTAGATAGAGATGGACGGGGAATAGTTAAAAATGGAAAGGTCCATTGTAAGATGAAGTACAAACCTGGTGGTGTAATGCACTGAGCTTCTGAGCACAATGTCACAACCTGAGAATGGATAAATATGCATCATTAGAATTATAAACAAGAGGCATAATATTCTGTCCCTGAGCTTCTGAGCACAATGTCACAACCTGAGAATGGATAAATATGCATCATTAGAATTATAAACAAGAGGCATAATATTCTGTCCCTGAGCTTCTGAGCACAATGTCACAACCTGAGAATGGATAAATACGCATCATTAGCATTATAAACAAGAGGCATAATATTCTGTCCCTGAGCTTCTGAGCACAATGTCACAACCTGAGAATGGATAAATATGCATCATTAGAATTATAAACAAGAGGCATAATATTCTGTCCCTGAGCTTCTGAGCACAATGTCACAACCTGAGAATGGATAAATACGCATCATTAGCATTATAAACAAGAGGCATAATATTCTGTCCCTGAACTTCTGAGCACAATGTCACAACCTGAGAATGGATAAATATGCATCATTAGCATTATAAACAAGAGGCATAATATTCTGTCCCTGAACCTCTGAGCACAATGTCACAACCTGAGAATGGATAAATACGCATCATTAGCATTAAAAACAAGAGGCATAATATTCTGTCACTGAACTTCTGAGCACAATGTCACAACCTGAGAATGGATAAATACGCATCATTAGCATTATAAATAAGAGGCATAATATTCTGTCCCTGAACTTCTGAGCACAATGTCACAACCTGAGAATGGATAAATATGCATCATTAGCATTATAAACAAGAGGCATAATATTCTGTCCCTGAGCTTCTGAGCACAATGTCACAACCTGAGAATGGATAAATACGCATCATCAGCATTATAAACAAGAGGCATAATATTCTGTCCCTGAGCTTCTGAGCACAATGTCACAACCTGAGAATGGATAAATACGCATCATTAGCATTATAAACAAGAGGCATAATATTCTGTCCCAGAGCTTCTGAGCACAATGTCACAACCTGAGAATGGATAAATACGCATCATTAGAATTATAAACAAGAGGCATAATATTCTGTCCCTGAGCTTCTGAGCACAATGTCACAACCTGAGAATGGATAAATACGCATCATTAGCATTATAAACAAGAGGCATAATATTCTGTCCCTGAACTTCTGAGCACAATGTCACAACCTGAGAATGGATAAATATGCATCATTAGCATTATAAACAAGAGGCATAATATTCTGTCCCTGAACCTCTGAGCACAATGTCACAACCTGAGAATGGATAAATACGCATCATTAGCATTAAAAACAAGAGGCATAATATTCTGTCCCTGAACTTCTGAGCACAATGTCACAACCTGAGAATGGATAAATATGCATCATTAGCATTATAAACAAGAGGCATAATATTCTGTCCCTGAACCTCTGAGCACAATGTCACAACCTGAGAATGAATAAATATGCATCATCAGCATTATAAACAAGAGGCATAATATTCTGTCCCTGAACCTCTGAGCACAATGTCACAACCTGAGAATGGATAAATATGCATCATCAGCATTATAAACAAGAGGCATAATATTCTGTCCCTGAACCTCTGAGCACAATGTCACAACCTGAGAATGGATAAATACGCATCATTAGCATTAAAAACAAGAGGCATAATATTCTGTCCCTGAACTTCTGAGCACAATGTCACAACCTGAGAATGCATAAATACGCATCATCAGCATTATAAATAAGAGGCATAATATTCTGTCCCTGAACTTCTGAGCACAATGTCACAACCTGAGAATGGATAAATATGCATCATCAGCATTATGAACAAGAGGCATAATATTCTGTCCCTGAGCTTCTGAGCACAATGTCACAACCTGAGAATGGATAAATATGCGTCATCAGCATTAAGGCATAATATTCTGTCCCTGAACTTCTGAGCACAATGTCACAACCTGAGAATGTATAAATACTCATCATCAGCATTATAAACAAGAGGCATAATAAACGAAATCACGGATTTCTTTTTTCACGAGAGAGTTGATACTTACCTCCCTAATACTCTTTGATATTGCTAAATATCGGCTTTCACCCAATAAACACTCAGAATAAAAACAGTTAGGTGCCCCTACTGGGCAGCGAGTCAGAGTGCAGTCCGGCGGATGCCAGCCCCACCACCGCGCATGCGCAGACTAGCACTTCCTCTGACTAATTTATTGGCTGACACACATGCAACTATTAAGAGCCTGAAGACCGAGCCTCTGTGGGGTGGAGAGGCCGGGTCAGTATTAGGGAGGTAAGTATCAACTCTCTCGTGAAAAAAGAAATCCGTGATTTTCGTTTATTTCACTTCAAGAGCATACTTACCTCCCTAATACTCTTTGATATTGCCAGAATTCGTCAGGGAATTCGGCGGGAGGGAGGCAAGGTCAAAAGACCAGCTCTTCCCTATATGCTTTTCTGCGTTAAAGGCACATAAACTTCTGAAACTGTGTGAAAACAGTCAGGATTTGAAAAAACATCGCCTAACACAAACCGATGGATGAGAGATGACCGAATGTCATATGCGCTCACCCCCCCCCCCCCCCCTTCCTGGGAGGAAGACTCGAATGGCTCCATTTTCGTATACTCTCAATGATGAACCACATAAAAACACATACCATCACCATTTTAATAACAAAGGGTTACGTGACAATACAATTCACAATGAACAACACATAAACAAGACTGACCTTGTTGAACTTGGCTGCTGACATCATCTTCCCAGTGGTGAAGGCTGATGCAGTCCCAAAAAGTGGTTGTTCCCATTAATTAATTGTGATATATACAAGCAATGAGGAAACCTCATAAAAAAGTACACCTGATTATCTTTTCAAAATCGATAAGGCGAGAGGATACGAGGTGTCACGGAGGTAATGGTCGGTAAAACTTGACTCACAGTGCCACTGAGCTACTGACATAATGTCATCCACAGGTACCCCATTAAATAGGGCAGTGGAAGCACTACACCCCAGACACTGTGAGCGTTGGCCATGTCAACTTGTTTACCTGTGGCGGATTTATGGCAAAATTGAATACACTCTACAATCCACCTGGAAATGGTGTCCTTTGACGCCCTGCCATGGGCTCAATATATGACAACCATAAAGCTGTTGGGTCCGTCCGCCAATCTTGAGTACGTTGTTTGTACCGGATTAATGCTCGGACTGGACACCATAGTTTTGAATTAGGATCAAACCTAGTCAAAGCTGGTAAAATTATCGGTTGACCCGGATATTTCAAAGACTGATTCTTAGCCAAGAAATTAATCCTAGGTAGAAGCCTAAGGCCTTCCCCTGTAACCACAAAACGGTCGTCCTCGGCTGATAAGGCATGAATTTCACTCCTACGCCTAGCCAAGGCCGCAGCAATTAAAAATACAGTTTTAAGAGTTAACATTTTCATAGAAATGGAACTAAGTGGTTCAAAAGGCTTATCACCTAGTACCTGAAGCACTAGAGATAAACTCCAAGACGGAATCACCGGGGGATTCCTTGGTCTTAGATTGCCCATGCCTTTAATTAATACATTTAATGTACTTACTTCATCACTTCCCCTATTAGCCAAGCAAGGGATAACTGTCATTAAAGCTGATTTATCACCAGCAATAGAGTTAGGCTTGAGGCTATAGGCATCATACAGGTGTCAGAGGAAATCAGCTACTACCTGAGTAGATGAATACATTGGATTAATACATCTTTTTGAGCACCATTCTGCAAATCTGTTGATTTTATAATTATATGCTCTGGAGGTTGACCCCCTCTCCTGGCTTTGGCCATAAACATGGCTGCTTGCTCAGAAAAGCCCTCCTTAATTCTAGATTCCGTGACAACATCCACGCAGTAAATCTGAACATTGACGGATTGTTGTGAAGGGCCTTGCCCTGGAAGATAATGGCGTCCATCAGAGGCAGAGGAACCGGATTGCAGACCAGAAGGTCCAGCAGATCCATATACCATGATCGGCGTGGCCAATTTGGGGCGATCAGAAGCACTTGGCACTCCTCCTGTCTGATTTTCTGAAGAATTTTTGGAATCAGGATTGCTGGAGGGAAAGCGCTTGGATCTGGAATCGGAGACGTACGTCGTCATCTTCGCATTCTTCTTCGTTGCGAACAAATCGATGTTGGGTTTCCCCCAATGGTCGAACAGACGATCCGCCACACATTGATTTAGTTGCCATTCTGTCGGTAAAACACTCATCCTTCGGCTCAATGAGTCTGCTAGCAGATTTAACGTTCCCGGAATATGAACTGCTTTCAAGGTAATCCTGTGATCCAGGCACCAACAAAGCAGTCTCCATGTCATCATACAGAGACTGGACGACTTCGTTCCGCCCTGGCGGTTTATGTAAGTCACAACTGTTGAGTTGTCTGATCGAATAAGAACAATCTTGCCCTGAACTTTCTGTAAGAAATGTTCCAGGCCCAGGACTACTGCTCTTAACTCCAGTAGATTGATGTTCCTTTGACTGTTCCAGATTCCAAAGCCCTGATATCGTGGATTCTTCCAGGCAAGCTCCCCACCCCTCCATCGAGGCATCTGTATACACAGTTACTTGAGGGTGAGGAGGGGTTAGCATAACCCCCGCCAGGAGATTCTCTGTCTCCAACCACCATTGCAGGTGGTGAATTAGAGGCTCCAACACTGACACGTTCGAGTCCAGTGAACCTGTACTCTGGGTCCATTGCGTCATGAGAAATAACTGGATCGGCCGCCTGCTAAGGCCACCTGAGGAATGACTGGTTCCAAAGAACCCATCAACCCCAGCATTCTCAAGTAAACCCGTGCCATGACATGACGACTGTTGCACACTGACTGTATTACTGAGACGAGTATCCGAACCCTCTCCTGAGTAGGATAAACATATCCTGTCTCTAGGTTGAAGAACATCCCCATGTAAACAAACTTCTGGGATGGAGTCAGCTCTGATTTTTGGAAATTGATTATCCAGACTAAGTCTGCGAGAGTCTTCAAAACAATCTCCAGATTGGCCGATAAACTTTCCTGGGTGTGTGCTTTTAACAGCCAGTCGTCTATGCTTCTCCTGCGGAGGAATGCGGTGATCGCAAGAACCACTCTGGTGAAAACCCGAGGAGCTGTGGAAATTCCGAAGGGTAACACCCTGAATTCCCACTGTCTGCCTTGGAATGCAAATCTCAGGAAGCGACGGAAACTCCTCGCTATGGGGATGTGGAAATAAGCATCCTTCAAATCTATTGAAGCTGTCCACATTCCCCTCTCCAACCCTGCCAACACCGACTTCACAGTCTCCATCTTGAAACTGGGTGTCTCTATGAACTTGTTCAATGGCTTGAGGTTGAGAATTGGTCTCCACCCTCCGGTGTTTTTTGTCACTAAGAACACGGTTGAGTAGAAGCCCGGACACTTCTGTGCTGGCTAAATTGCTCCTTTTTGTATGAGGGAGTTTATTTCCTCCTCTATACACAACCTTTGATCTGGATCTCTCGGAATTTGAGTCCAGATTGGCACCAGGGACAGTCGCGATGGTGGCCCTGTCATCCAATCGGGATGATACCCGACTGAAAGCCATCGCAAGACTAAATGGTCCTGAGTCAACCGTTCCCACTCTTGCATGTGGTTGGCCAGACGGCCTCCCACTGGTCCACCTAGGGAGAGAGGTGGACACAAGGAGTGCAAGAGCGGAACTGTCTCCTTTGCCCGAAACACTGGAGTGGTTCTCAGCATGGTAACCGGCCCATCAGGCACGATTACCATGACCAGATCCTCGCGTGCCACGACCAGCACCACGCGCACCTCGGTGGCTGCCTGGCTGGCTGCGCCTGAGGAGCCTGCGCCCCCCCTCACTGCTGGCCGAATCGCACGCGGCCCAGGCCGACGCTGCGATGGTGGCTGGCCTCTGACATGGCCACCTCCACCTCGAGCCTGCAGGAGATGGTACGCAGGGGGTGCAGCGCGAACACGCTCCCTACGGAGCACCTCAAACTGTTCGCGCAGTGCCCTCTGGTTGTTGACCGTCTCCTGGAGGTGCCTACATCCCTCACCTCCAAAGAGACCAGGACCTGCCATAGGCGTATGCAGAAGCCCATTGTACAGGTCCTGGGACGGGCACAGGTTATCTAACGCAAACGTGCACCTCGCCCAGACACTTCTGGTCACCGCCCGAGTCATACAGTCCAGAGCCAGGTTGATACCATCCTGGATGGCTCTCTGGACTGTGACCGGGCTCGGTTGGCGTGATGCGGATGCTGTTACTACCCCCTGTAACAGCTGGGAGATGTGAGACAGCGCCGCAATAGACGCTCTCCCACTCTCCTCCACATCACGCAACGCGGCATTGGCCGAACGCAGCGCGTTCTAAGACAAGGCTCCCGTGTCAGAACGGGAGCCTGGCCACGTATCCTCACCTAAAGCCGCGCGGTCATCCACGCTAGGCTTAGGTACCACACCGTACCTCTGGTAGTCCTTCGCGAGATGGCCATTCGCCTTGATGGACGTCTCCGCCGCCGAGAACATATCAACGATGTGCTCTGCTAGCGGCAGAGATGGCATGGCACTAACAGTCGACTTTCCTGTGGTCTTGCTGGCTAGCCGACTGCTCCACGGGCAGGTCTGGCCTGACACTTATCAGCCATTGACAAGCGTCAGACCAATCCTCCTCCGTGGCTAACTGTGAAAGCTCTACTAGACGAGGGCCTTCGTCTTCCTCCTGAGCTAATGCAGTCGAGCTTGACGTTGGATATGCTGACACTCCTGGCAAGCCAGAGAAAGCATGCGGGCCCGAAAGAGCAGGCATGTTAATCTGACTGGCTTGTCCAGGAGCAGGCGCCGTGGTAGAGCGTGGGGCAGATACCGCCACACCATGGCCCCGGCCAGCACCAGCAACACTCTCGGCAAGCCGAGGTATGCGGAATAACTGACCATCAGATCCAACCAGGGACACCTTCTGAGCCGTGAATTCTACTCCTGCGTGAGTAGAACCGTGGATCAAGTCGCCTGTATTCCCCGCGAGGGGTGCACAGACATCAAAATCCATGGCCATGGCCTCAGAAGAGGAACCCAGCAGATACTCCTCTTCTTCCTGGCCAGAAAGATTAGACTCCGGGTCAGCAAAGAGAGCTAACCTGGAATGGCCAGGAAAGGTGCCATAGAAGGTACTGGCACCTGCGGAATGCGGATACCCCTGGGCTGATAAGCAGCCAGCAGGTTCCAGCGACAACCATCCATGGACCACCGGCGCGGCAAGCCTGCTGCCAATGTCGTGGAATGCCCCCTCTAATGGGGCCACCTCTGAATCGTCGAAAACTGGTAACGGCCTAAGGAAAGCCGATTCAGAGGCGGGGATTATCTGCTCCGAAGCAGATGATGAGGACAACAAAGGATTTGGTCCAGGAAGCATGCCACGGAGCAACTCTGGTACCAAATCCTTTATTGTCCTCTTCATCTCTCCCAACATCTCACTACGGAAGGCCTCCATGTCCCCTGAGGACGAGGCCTTCCTCTTACCCTTTTTACTCACAACCTCTCGTTTCATCTTCCTCCTCACCCTTGTCCTTCGCCTGTAAGCATAAAAACGCCTTCATTAGTTCGCCCCCCCCCCCCAATGCTTACACACATTACAATTAAGTAATGGCCCACAGGGGCTACATTGGAAACAAAGATGTGGTATAAACTTCTCCTTCAAGAAGCGACCACAGGACGGGCAACCAGGTCTCTGAAACAGGACAGAAGATGAGGACAATGAGTATTTTAGTTACGGTTAGAAACTCAAAACCAAAAATAAAAGAGAGGGAAACTGATCATAAAGATCACTATTCATATGAGAAACCAGCGTTGGGCAAAACTTTAATTGTTAATAAAGAGCAAGGCTGATTATGACGTCATTATTTCAAGACAGAAATTAAATCGATCCGAAAACAAACATCCAGGTGTAAGGACGAATTGTATTCATAACCAGAACATCTAACTATTCAGGATAGATATTCAGACTACACAAACATCAGATACACAATGATAATAGTGGCAATTTATAGTTTACATAATTATCATCACCTCATATCATTAACTAGAATACCTGACACTTTGTATAGACAAACCATCCAATGTGATGAACTGGAGCACTCCACCAAGACTATGACCTCTTAACTCTCTCCACCTTAGGGGGAAGGAATTGGATCAAGAGGGCAAAGTGAGAAGACCTTCTTACGAGGCCTCCGAGTCACTGGACATAGACTTTTTGGTTAGATAACCTAACAGTATTAGTAGGAAATGGAACCTTGGTGGAGAGAAACAAACCCTCTGTTGATGTGATGTCCCATACATATCCAGACAGATACCTGTGGACATAAACACAGAGAGATTAGTATTATATAGCACCATGTTGACATAAAACAACTATACGAGGCGCTTATCACGATAAACGCGAGTCCCGGAAACACACTACACCGGAAAAAACTCACTAAAATATAATAGAAGTCACCTGATGGATAGATCCTGGGCCCTCCTCTGGCGAAGTAACTCTATCTGCCATCTTTACAGGTGTTCTAAACTTATAATAAACGCTTAAAAAGACTTGAAAAAGGCTTGGAAAAGCTTTGAGCACAAAAGCATGTGTTCACCCTCTGCCAATAAATTAGCAAAGAGGAAGTGCTAGTCTGCGCATGCGCGGTGGTGGGGCTGGCATCCGCCGGACTGCACTCTGACTCCCTGCCCAGTAGGGGCACCTAACTGTTTTTATTCTGAGTGTTTATTGAGTGAAAGCCGATATTTAGTAATATCAAAGAGTATTAGGGAGGTAAAATACTCTTGAAGTGAAATGGGCTTGTGTCGCTCGCTTCAAACATCAGAACATTACAGAAATAAGTTACCATGTTTCCAAAACAGAAACAGAAACACATTAGTTAGTACAATTTGGACACAATTTAGACTTAATTTGATTGGAAGTCATTACTGCCTTAGTCCAAAACATTCACCATTACGCTTTATTTAGTTTGGGAAACATCCTAAGTTATTTCTAAGCATCTCTGTATTTGAAGCATAAACATGAAGAATCTTCTGGCCCGCAAATAAATTAATTGCTGTATAAAGTAAGTCAACAAATTACAACAAGGAAACATCGACTGTTTGGCCGAGACAAATAAAGAATTTATGATGGCGCATCGCGCAATGAGATTGAAGTTTTTGATTCATATTCAACTTATGTCACCCAAATCCACCAACTAATAATTTAAGCTCAATTCTGATATTAAATTAAAAAAAGAAAAAAGTATTGACCAAAATTATAAGTTTTTCATTAAAAAGCAAATTTTTACCCAAAATCTTGGACCTCTAAAGGTATATCATTCATAATGCACATCTAGCCATCATATCTACCCATCATAAAGAAGCCACCTGCTAAGTTTCATTAAATTATGCGATTATGCACGATATGGCTTTTATGAGGAAATTGACAAAAATCTTTTTGCATTAAAAAGCCCATTTTCACCCAAAATATTGGATCTATAAAGGTGAATTCTTCAAAAGGCGCATCTGCATATCATAACTGAGGCATAATGATGTAAGTCTGAAAATCTTCTGATCGGAAAATTTTCCAAAAAGTTACCCAGACATTTTTTCCAGAAAATGTTCAAGTTTTTATCTGAAACCATTTCCCATCTCATTGCGTAAATTGTATTATTTATTCTTAGAATTATTTTTAACGTAGCACTAATTAATAGAACAAGTGCACCAGCAACATGTTTTATGTTAATACTAATACTCCAATGAGTCCAATACTCGTTGGGGATTAAGACTTGATCATATTGAATTGTAGAACCAGGTGTGACCTACTTTTGTTACATTACATATGATTAAACCTAACAATGATTGTATACACCAAGGTTGATTATAAATTAATATTCTGTTGAATATTTTAAAACTAATTTGACTGGGAGCTGTTGCTGCAGCAACATCTTCCAGTTAAATTAGTTTCAAAATATTCAACAGTTTGCCTGTATCATTGTCTTGAAATTCAGTTTTCTGGGACTGTAGCATTAAAAGGGTTAATAATGCTTACAGGGCCTACATGTAAGACAGCAACAACTTTCAGTCAAATGTTTTCAAAATGCATGCAAAACTGGATTTCTGATCACCAGCTTTCATTCCAGCAGCTCTTTAACAATTTACATTTATCACTAAATATTTTGTAATTTGATATATACATAATGAACATGATGTCGTTTGTTCACTGGTTTGAAAAGAATAATTCTAATTAAATATTTTTCAGGAAAGCTAACATCATTACCGAGGCATACACCAAGTTTCATGAATATATCTGTAACGGTTCTGTATCTTATGTTGCTTACGAGGAAATTGACAAAAAGATATTGCGGATGGACAGACAGACAGACACAGTGATTACTATAGGCGCATGGCCCTAATTAATCGATCAAAACAAACTTGAATGGTTATTAGGATCATATTCCTATTATTATTATTATTATTATTAAATGTACTCTTGCAACTTTATATATAGATTGTCCAGTCAGCCGATGTTTCAAAATCAATGTTTCAAAACTCTTGCTATTCAGGATGTAAATTAAGTGGCAAGCACACACTATATATACTCACGATAAACAGGAAGAATATTGCGTGACGGTCCGCTTTCATCATATTGAGGTGTATCATTCAGTGTCTATATTAGGAACATTATTGACATCCAAGCCTTCTTACAAACACTGAAACATAGAAAAATCATTCTGTAAGTTAACCATTTAATGGACAACATTGCCCCAGAAAATGTAAATTTTCTCATAGAAAATGTCCATTTGCAGACCTAGAGATTATTTTTTTTAATTTACCACTGGAATGGCTGGTTGGGTTTTCAAACATGGAACATAATGAGCATTCCCCGAGACCAAGTCTACAAAGGATGGTTCTGGCCAGCTTGGCCCTTAAAGGGTAAATAAATACTCAGTCTGTGGAAAAGGAAATTTGCCGAAGCTTGTAGGTCAGTGCTAAGTATTTTATCACTGAAACACCAGTTCCAAAATTTCAAGTATCCATATATGACAGCAGTTAAATATTTATTTAAATTAAGGTAAGTGAATCTTTCTGTGCCATACCCTGATAGGCACAGACTTAAACTATGTGCAGTGAAAGCACTACAGGTCTGGAGTAGGTGGGTCAGATACCAAAGGAGGCTCTCAATGCAAATATTAAACATCTGCTCAATGTTGCCCACCCACCCACGAAGTTAAATGTCAACAGCTCTAAATACTATGAAACATGCAAAGTACCTAGTATCTTTCAGCCAGTTGAATCCAATACTTTTAATTTTAAAAACATGATGTTTGAAATAGGATAAAAAAGGTATTCACCATGCAATATACATTTATATACATGGATGCAAAATAGGTTTGACCATATAAATAACTCAAAAGATTTTAAAATGGTCTAAATACTACCTATCAGATACAATCAGAAAATTAACCTTTTGTCCATATATATCCCAAACACTATGTCAAACTAACTCCTTAATATGATAACAAATTATCCCATCCAATGTCATATGTTCTGTCATGTTATTCCGATACCTTGGCCCCATAGATAGATCCATTTCTTAGCTATGGCCCGCCCATTTATAGCTATACCCACCCATTTATAACTATACCCGCCCATTTATAGATATGCCTGCCCAGTTCTAGCTATGCTCTGCCAAGTTCCAGCTATGCCCACCCATTTCAAGTTATGCTCCGCCCAGTTCCAGCTATGCCCACCCATTTCAAGCTATGCTCCGCCCAGTTCCAGCTATGCCCACCCATTTCATGTCCCAGCCACGTTGTATGCATGTTTGAATCGATTTTAAGATTAAAGCCGGAAATTCCGACAATCCCAATTTCAAGGAAACAATACATGGTGAATATTTTAAAACTAATTTGACTAGAAGTGGTTGCTGCCTATAGCCATTGCTATGCCTATGGTAACAGGACCAAGTCAAATTAGTTTCAAAATATTCAACAGAATGATTATTAAATAGTTTCTTCACCAAAGACATCCAATACAGATGGTTACTGCCAGAACTGAAGCCCGTTTTGTGTCGAACATTTAATTGTGATGCCAGTAAAGCATGTGACGCATTCTGATCACGATGTCACAAATGAATCCCTCTATTAACCCTTTAACACGAATACCAATCAAAAATGGCTTCTTCAATGGTCTTGAGAACTGTCCATTCGCAGACCAAGAGCATACTATTTTTTTTAATTTCCCACTAGAATGACTGGCTCGATAATCAGTCATTCCAGTGGTAAAATTTAAAAAAAATATCTTCTCTTGGTCTGCAAATGGAAATTTTCTAGAAAACTTAAATTTTCCTGAACAAATTCGAGGGTTAAAGGATTAAAAATAGGCTTGATTAAGAATAAGATCTACATGTATACAGACCATATTCCACGGCTCAGCACATAAAGAGAATGCGTTCCAATACACAAGCATATATATACACACACACTTACACACATTTTAATGTAACAAACTCACAAACTCCAATCTGAATTAAACTTCCTACATGAGGCGTGTTTTGTTTGTCATATAAAACCCAGTTAACCCTTTAACACTCACAGACCAGAAACGACAAATTCTTTACAATGTAAGGAATTGTCTGAAGAATATTTCAAACTTAATTTACTTTGGAGCTGTTTGTTGCTGGGTATGGCAAAATATTGAACATCTGTCCAGCATAGATGTGCTCAAATTGAGACACTGACATTTCCGTGGTCAAACGGTTAATCTAACCCATTTCTTTCTGAATTTCACAGGAAAGAATGGAAAAACCAATTTAACAAATCTGTTTGTTTGCTTAGCTTGACTGGCTTAGATGACAAAAACACCACATAGCAATAAATATGCTATAGAGCAATAAATAATTGTTAAAGGGATGGAAACGGGAAATAACAAATGATGTTTATTGGTAATTTCATACAATATTAAATAAACTACCATCAGTAAAAATGGAAATGAATAGGGATTATTTGAAAAAAAGCATTTACTAAATCTAGGAGTGCTTAACTTGGAGCCAATTAGTGATGTAGGGACCAAGCTGGTGTTTCGCACTCTGCCGTGCGTCAACTGTGTGGGCAGGTATACCGCATAAGCCTACCTGAATAAAATGAAAGCACACCTGAATATTGTTTGTAAGCGGTGTGAATAGTATTCTCTATAGGCGCTGATGTAGAGTGATTAACTCGCTACTGTTAATTCACTATTGATCCTTTTGAAAACGTTATATTTGAAAGTCACTTTTTCTGGTGGAAGCAATGTTTCGGTCAGAATGATTTCAAAATACACTGCCAGTTTCCAAGGTCACAACATGATGCCTAATGAATATTTTGAAATTCGTGTAACTGAATGCAGACCATGTCTCTGGAAACAACAGCTTTCAGTCAAATAGTTTTAAGATTAGACAGTATTTTACCTGTAGGAAATAGTGGCTAATCAGTTTAACATGAGTATAACTGAGAGTATATGACCAGCTGTAGCGGGTATTATATATTCTCTCGGCATACACCAGAGCACACAGCACCACATGCGCCATTAATTGGTTTCCGCCAGAGTAACATACATGGTATTTATTTGCTTTTTTTCAAATTAATTTGATTTATTTATGTTTTTTACTTGTAGATATAGGTTGATTATTATCTACATCTATCATTCAAGAGCATTTGTTAGTTCCCTGGTCTGTTCCTTTAATCATTTCAAGCAATAAACAAGCTAACTCTTTAAGCCTATTATGGTCATGCCGGCCAAAACTGACCTCTAATATTGTCCAGTGAAATGTCCATTTACAGGCTAAGAGAAAACAATTTTTAAAAGTTTACCACTGGAATGACTGGCTCGATAACTGAGCCAGTCATTCCTGTGATAAATTTTTAAAAACCTCAAAGTTGTTCAAGAACAATTTTTGATTTCCTCATAGAAAATGTCAATTTGCAGACCAAGAGAAAGTATCTTTGAAAATTTAACACTAATATGCCTGGCTCAGTTACCGAGCCAGTCATTCCAGTGATAAGTTTTCAAAAGCATGAAATGAACCGAAATAGATGATCCCTACCAGATCTCGATCAGCTTGAACATTCATCTGATATTCCTTTTTCTCAGTGAACATATCGGATGTCGATAGTCTACCTCAAACAAAATACTTGTCTAGAGTCATATCCACCAACAACTTTCTCACTCTAATACTGCTATGTTATTGTTGAGCACCCCCTCCCCCTCCTCCCATCCCCTCCCCACTCCTCGATGGAAGACAATTACAAAATATTATGAAGATCATTTATATGTAGAACACTCTATGACAAAATGGTACAAATATATATGTTGTTCCGTCCTGTGCCTACGCCTATACAGGCGTTGTTATTATTATATTACAGATGTTTATATCAGCTGTCACCGTATATATTGTAATGTCTTGTTTTATGTGTAGGGGGGGGGGGGGGTCCATCGATTAATAGGCTCTGCCTTTGATGGACTGCCCAAATGTGATGTATATATCCTATATATTAAGCATGAAATAAATAATTTGGAATCTTTGAAAAAATAGTCTTCTCTGTGTCTGCAAATGACATTTCTCAAGACGACTGCATAATCTGTTTTTGGCCGGCTTGAGTATTAGAGGGGTAACTAAGATTACAAACAAGGCAAAAAGGTGATCCCATCTTCTAGTGTTCAGAATAATCTTCCTGTTTGATAATCTATAACATTGACCTAAATCACATGACAGCGTATCTATGCTTAATACTTCCTGGTTCAGGCACATGTACATAACATTAGATCTGAAATAAGCGCATGTTATAGGACAGTCACACAGGCGTAATCATCTAATGGAATAGTTAAGATTTAACCCTTTAATGAGCACACCACCCAAAATCGGCCTCTGTAAGGGTCTTGAGGAAAGTCCATTTGCAGGCTAAGAGGAAACGATAACCGAGCCAGTCATTCCTGCGGTAAATTAAAAAAAATAGTCCTCTCTTGGCACGCAAATAGACATTAAAATAGGAAATGTTTTAATAATCTGACCATTAAAGGGTTAAAATGAATGTCCATTTGCAGGCCTATTATTGAAATTTTACCTCTGGAATGACTGGCTTGTTTATCAAGTAAGTCATTCCATTTGCAAAATTTCAAAAACATTACACTCTTACCAGGTGTAAATGGCCGGTTTCTGAAGACTTGATTATGAAACAGTTAAACTTTCACCCATGAATTGCACATACCTCATTTTCAAGGCAATCACACACGAAAACTGTTAAATATATTCACCATATGAAGTTAAATTCAAGTAGGGTGAACTAATCCTGGGATATAAGACAATATGTTGAGCTAAAACAAAAGTTGACTGAAAAGAATAGAACTTAATATTAAGGCCACAGTTAACTTGACCTTTGACCGCAACAAGATTGTGATGCATCTGGTTGATATATGTAACCATGTGTCCAATTTAGTCACAATAAGCTTAAACAATCCTTAGATATAAACCAAACCATGTTGAACAAAACTAAAAACTTAAATGGAACCAACAGTGCTATACTGATGGCCTTGACCTGGCCTTGATCTCAATATCATTGTGTTCGATCTGGTTGATATAGGTAATCATGTGTCCAAGTTTCATCCCAATAGCCTGAAGCCATGGTGTTGAGTTCAATGTAAAACATAACCATAAAAAATTGCCTTTTATCCTGAGTCCACAGTGACCTTGAACTATGACCTCGATATCATTATGCTCCATCCCCTTGATATAAGGAAGCATGTGTCCAAGTTTAGTCCCAATAAGGTAAATGTCCGCCGAGATATAAGAGGATATATGGAGCTAAACACAAAACTGAACCGTAAAAAATAGTTTTACACCAAGGGCAGTGACCTTGAACTTTTAGCTCATGACCAGGATATCATTGTGCTCCATCCACTATATATAAGGAAGCAGGTGTCCAAGTTTAATCCCAATATGGTGAAGCCATGCCGAGATATAAGAGGACATCTTGAGCTAAACGCAAAACTTGACTGTAAATAGTAGTATTTCATACAAAGTTCACAGTGACCTTGAACATTGAACTTTGACCTCATTACCTCAATATCATTGTTCTCCATCCACTTGATATAAGGAAGAATGTGTCCAAGTTTAGTCCCAATAGGATGAAACCCTGCCAAGATATAAAGGTAACTGTCATTAAATGCCGACAAACAAATGGACAGAGAGACGGACAAATGGAAACCATCGATATATGGGTGAAAATTCATATTAACAATTGAGTTAAAATAAACTAGTGGTTGCACAGAGCTAGAATGAAGCACTAGCGATAAGGACTTAGCTAGTGCAGACCGAAATGATGTCACATGTTCTGTTGATTAATATTTTTTTAAATCTACATCAACATGAACATGCGAGTTACAAGTAACATATATGCAGGTCCAATGCACTATGCAACCACATGTAATGTCAGTAACATTACAAATGTAGATTGGTTTTTTTAAGGTATGTAATGTTCCTAAATTACATCTACCAACTTTCATCTGCCAATCTTAGACACATTATCAGAATCATGACCCTTCGGGATCGCTGTTGTAGCACCTATAAGTCTAAAAGAATTAGCAAAGAAAACCCAGATCATCGAGACCCGCTAATTTAATGGCTTGTTCTATGATTCTGACAATACACGATGACGTAATAGCTTTGATTGGTGCACGCAACGTTAGAAACATAGGCATGATAGGGGGATCGCTGTTGTAGCACCTATAAGTCTAAAAGAATTAGCAAAGAAAACCCAGATCATCGAGACCTGCTAATTTAATGGCTTGTTCTATGATTCTGACAATACACGATGACGTAATAGCTTTGATTGGTGCACGCAACGTTAGAAACATAGGCATGATAGGGGAATCCACACCAAGTCGTAAATGCTTAGTTTCCTTCAATATATGTGACTAGTATTTTGACATAGTTAATAATATCCTCTGTACTAGGCTTGCACAATTTTTGCTTTGAAACATCGAGATCGATTTTGTAAAATAAATTGTGATTTTCAATCAAATCGTAGGTCCAAATTCCCAAAAGTATAGACCATCGTATTGTGACAAGTCACGAAAACTTGCACCTGGAATTTCAAGAAAAAGTTGAAATGATAAAAAATATAGCACGAAAATAGAACGCAATTTCACGCAAAAAGTATCCATCATCGCGGGAGTGAAATTATTAAATGGGACTGCCTAAATATTGCGCATAGTTTAGTAAACATCTATTTCATCAAGATTTACAGTCGTCGAGAAAATTTATAAATCATGTGATGTATCAGCTTCCGCTAATATCCTCCCTTTGTGGGACGAGCTAAACGAAATCATGGATTTCTTTTTTCACGAGAGTTGATACTTACCTCCCTAACACTGCTTGATATTTCCAAATATCGACTATCACTCAATAAAAACTCAGATTAAAAAAGTAAGGTGCCCCTACTGGGCAGGGAGTCAGTTGACAGTCCGGCAGATGCCAGCCCCAACCTCGCACATATGCAGACTGACACTTCCTCTTTTCCAATTTATTGGCAAGAGAGACACATGCACTAAAGTTTTTCTCAAAGTTTTCTGCATTTGTCTTCACTCTATATTGAATTCTAAACCTTCTTGATCATGTCTGACCATGTGGAAAACCCCGAGACCACGCCAGGAACAAGTCATCAGGTGAATTCAATTACATTTCTGTCTAACTCGTGCCATGATTCGCTTTGTTATATGTTTCCAAGATTCGTGATTGGACGTGATAGGCGCCATTAAAACTGGTCAAATCATATTTGGTGCTATGATATACTAAACTGTCTGTGTCCACAGGTACATGTCATTGATTGTTGGTCACTAAAGAAAGAAGAGAGATGGTCTTCTCTCCACCATTGCTCCCTTTTCCCATGTTAGGAAAAAGGTCTATGGCCAGAGTGAGTTGGAGCTCTCAGAAGAAGAGCTTCTCACTTTGCCCTTTTGATCCCTCGCCCACACACCCACCCCCCTATGGTGGAGAATTGGTCATAGATGGTGGACTTTTCAAGAGCACAGGATCGGGTAGTATGTCTATGCTAAAGATGCAGGTATTCTAGTGTTATGATAATTCAGCACTCTAAACTATTTGAAATATTTAAAGATTTCTTCTGCCAATTTTCTCACTGTTTATCTAATGGTTTGCATATGGCTTATCCAATCCATTCTTTATGCTCTTGAATTTAGAATACAATTCGTCCTGACAACTGGATGTTGTTTTCTTGTCGGATTGTCTTCTTATTTTTGAAGATATGATGTCATAATCAGCCTTGCACTTGTTATTAACAACATGGTTTTGTCCATGCCGATTTATCATTAGTTTGCAGTGGTCTTATGGACCACAAGTCGGCTCCCCACAGGGAGATGGTCTATCCCCTGTGCTCTTCACCTGTTACCTGGCTGCTGCATTGAAATCCGTGTGGGAAAACTCCACAAGACCAAACCCCCCCCCCCTCCCCCGGTGTTAATACTGGGCATGCCGCTAGAGATGGAATATGCCGACGATGTGGACTTTATAGATGAGGAAAAGAAGCCCCTTGATGAACTTCTCCCAATAGCTGCAAGCAAACTAAAAATTGAGAATCTCTTTATGAATGAATCCAAAACAGAGTTCACCCACATATACCTATCCACAAAGCATGAAACTAAAGAAAATGACGATCCACTCCGTGGCGACGAACCATGGAGGAAGAGTAAAA